>VDFB02341126.1:178650-244123 GCA_007258455.2 Sequoia sempervirens | reverse complement strand
TTATCCATACATACATATATATAGAGGTGGAAGTAGACATGCACTGATCATTTCAAAGACTTTAAAATATATTTTCCTTAATCATCCTATCCATGTATTGTGATGATGTGCATTTTCCTTAATTACACTTGTTTAACAAAAAAATAAATATAGATATGCTTCCAACGCTTATAAATATAAAGGTAGGAGAGAGATTTAAAATTATATCGTACCTAAACCAATCTATATAATAGTTCACTTGCCAATTAAGAATCCAAGCAGCATTATTCAACACTCAATATTATAGGAAAATACTAAAAGGATAAAAAATCTATCAAACATACATTTACTATGTAACACCGGGCAAACTAATTTCATCTATATATAGTTGTGTATGTATATGTATGTATATGTTTACATGTATATATGTATATATATGTGCACATATTTGTATGTATATGTTTACATGTATGTATGCATGGATATTTGTACATGTATATATACGTATATATGTATACATGCATATATGTCCATATGTTTACATGTGTCTATATATATATATATGTGTGTGTGTGTGTGCATGTTTTACATGGGTATTTTTGCATAAATGATTAATTTATTGTTCATGCTTTTTGGGCTCTGCTTATTGTTCCTTTTGATAGCAAGCTAGAGGGTTTTAACATTGGTGTGTTGTAAAACTTGTGAGAAAGTATATGTATATACACATGTATGTGTGTGTGTGTATATATATGTATGCATATGTATACATATATATATCTATGTATATGTTTACATGTATATATGTATGCAAACATAGACATGCATATACACATGTATATCTACATGCATACATATGTATATATGTATATATGTATACATGTATATATATGTCTATATGTTTCCATGTATATATATCTCTCTATGTTTACATGGATATTTTGCATAAATGATTAATTTATTGTTCATGTATTTGGTTATGCGTTTATTGTTGCTTTTGATACCAGGTTGAAGGGGTTTAACACTGATGCACTATGAAATGTGCAAGAAAGTATATTGATTAAGTTGCATTGTTGAGAGAGTCATTGTGGTGTTGGTTTGATAACACATTATTTATTATTCATGTCTTTCATTCGGTACTTATTGTTCCTATTGATAGCAAGTTGTAGGGTTTTATATTGATTAAGATGCATTGTGCAAATAGCAAGTGTGGTGTTGCTTTAGTAGCAGACCATTGTTAAAATCATTGCGTTCTGCTCTGTCCTATAGCATCTTGGGGGGAGTTAAGGTTGTTGTGCCACATAATTTGTAAGTGGTTTTACATGGTAATTTTTTGTCAATGATTAATTTATTGTACATATGTATATATATATGTCTACATGTATATGAGTATATGTATGTTTACATGTATATATATATGCATATATATACATGTATATATTTGAGTATATCTTTACACGTATATATGTATACATGTATATATATGTCTATATGTTTACATGTATATATATATTTGTATGTCTACATTGGTATTTTGCATAAATGATTAATTTATTATTCATGTGACCCAATCTCTGCTAATTGTTCCTTTCGATAGCAAACTCGATAGTTTTAACATTGATCTGCTAATGTGGGAGAAAGTATATTGATTAAATCACATTGTCTAAATAGCCTTCTTATATATATATACACACACACACACACACACACTTAATCGAGACTCCAAGCTACATTAGTGTTATTCTAATAAATCTTTTAGAATTTATCTATTTCTCTATAATATTTAGTTTGAGGTGATGTAGCTCGACTTTTTTGATAAAATTAAGAAGATTTAACTATAGTTGCCCCTATAGAAACGGGTATCAAGCCAAAAATGCACAACAATAACTACAAACAATAAATAAGGGCTACAAAAATTACTCACCCCAACCATATTCTTTTCACGGAAGGAAAAACATTTAATTGCAATTTCCCTAAACCCACAGTAAATAGAGCTCCCAATGCCAAAGATATGCAAAGATAATCTAAACAATAGACCAACAGTGAGAGAAACAAGATTTAACTACAAAAAGCCAAAGTTGCACAGCCATAACTACAAAGAATAAACAAGGGCTACAAAAATCACTTAGCCCAACCATATCTCTTTGACAATAGAAGAAATACATAAATTGTAAAAGACCTATTAGCATAATACTGAATAACCAAATATTAGTAACCCTTTAACCATATTTTTCCCATGAAAGGAAGAACATTTAACTACAATTTCTCCACCCACAAAGAGCAATAGTCTCTTCCAAGTCTCAAATATAGCTATAACGCTAAAGATAGAAACTTATTAGAAGAAAACATTAACAATAAATTAATCGTGTATGCAAAACACCCTTCCAAACATCAGTATAAGGCCACAACCTCCATTGAAAATTCAAGCTATATCACCTGACACAAAATATCATATACAAATAGAGAAATTGTAAAAAGAGCTATTAGGATAATAATAAACACCCACCAACAAAATTTTATCTCCAATATGTCAATGGTTTCATACATCCCTAAACCCTACACATAGATAGCTACAATTCCTCCTATGCTAATAGTTGCAATGCCAAAGATATACATAGATAATCAATATAGTAGACCAACAATGACAAAATAGATTTAACTACAATTGATCCTATGGTAACAGGTATAAAGCCAAAGAAACATATAACAAGAAGACATTAACAGCTAATCATTTATGCAAAAAACCCATGTATAATAGAGTATAACCCCATAAGCTTCACTGAAAATGGAAACCAAACCATGTGTATGGAAGCAATTTATGCACAAAGTATATATGTGTGTCTACATATGTATGAATAAACAAGGACCACTAAAATCACTCAACCCAACCATATCTTTTTGACGATAGGAAGAAGATTTAACTGCAATTTCCCTGAAGCCACATTAAATACAACTCCTAAACCCAATACATAGCAATAATCTCTGCAAAATGAGTACAACCCTCCACTTCACTAAATATTTAGAGAAATTAGGAAATTGTAAAAGAGGTATTAGAATAGAACTCAACAGCCAAAAGTTAGTAGCCCTATCCATATTTTTTTCATGAAACAAAGAAGATTTAACTACAGTCTCTCCACCCCCAAAGACCGATAATTTCCTTCAAGTCTCGAAAATGGGTATAACGCAAAAGATAGAAAAATAAAACAAGAATATGTAGACAATACATTAATCATGTATGGAAAGCACCCATGTAAAAATTAGTATAACCCCACAAGCTTCATTGAAAATTTGGGCTACATCACCAAAAATAGAGAAATTATAAAAGACCTGCTAGAATAATACTGAACAACCACCAAAGTAATTTTATCTCCAATATGTTAATGCTTTGATACACCCCTAAACCCTACACACAGATAAATAAAATTCCTCCCATTGTAATGGCTACAATTCTAAAGATACACATAGACAACCAAAACAATAGACCAATAGTGTGCAAATAACCAAGCCCAACCATATTTTTTGATGGAAGAAAGAAAGAGAATGATAATCTCTTTCAAATCTCAAAAATGGGTATACACAGATAGCCAAAACAATAGACCAAGAGCGAACAAATAACTAACCCTAACCATATTTTTTGAAGAAAGAAAGAAGAGTTTTGTACAATTTCTCCATCCATAGAGAACGCTAATCTATTTTGAAACTCGAAAATGGGCATAACACCAAAGATACAAACATATAATAAGAAGACACCAACAATAAATGAACCATCTATGTAGACTACCCATGTAAAAGGACTTACAGATTCTAGAGCACAAGAGTTTTCAAACTGGAATAAAATGGTTTGTGAACAACCTGCTATCAAACCAGCAATGGAGCCGAAGGACACAATTTTTTTACAATAGTTTGCTATTAATCCACTGATGAAGCCGCAGGCAAGGATTTTTACAATGGCCTCCTATGAAACCAATACCACAATGGTTATTTCAACAATGCAACTTCATAAAAATTGCTCCTATTGTGATGGCTATAATGCGAAAGATACACGCAGCTATCCAAAACCATAAACGAATGGCGAAAAAATTACTAACCCAAAGCATATTTTTCTATGAAAGAAATAACATTTAACTAAAATTCCTTCATTGATGTAGAATGATACTCTCTTTCAAATCTCCACAATGGGTATAACGCCAAAGATACAAACATTTGACAAGAAGACATAGACAATAAATTAACCATCCATGCAAACCACCCATGTAAAATGACTTACAAATTCTGGAGAACACAAGTTTTTAATCTGGCATAAGACGTTTTCTGAACAATCTGGAATCAAACTAGTGATGGAGCCAAAACCAACAATTTTTTTCACATTCGTCTACCACAAAACTAACACCACAATTGTTGTTTCCACAATGCAACTTAATCAAAGTATACTTTCCCAAACTGTTACATTCAATATCACATTTACATCATTCGTCCACATTTACTTCTGCCTCCATCATACAACAACCACAAAATGCATTAACCATCGGGGGAGCAAACACTTACCATTCACCTTCGGCCTTTTGAGGAGACCACCTCCATCGTCGCCAACCCATGTATTTGCAAAGGTCCACGACGAATACTTACCATTCACCTTCCCCATTACAACAACAACATTCTCCACCGCCACCAACCCACATAATAACCAACGCCCATGTCACCACAAAAAAATGGTACCCTCCCCAGTGGCCAGCAAACCCCCCACGCCAGAAAATCAAATTCACAGTTGGGCTGATGAAAAGCCTAATGGAAACTTAAAACAAAATAGCCTATCAACTAACATTGGTCTTTATTTGATTTAAATCTAACACCATCCCCTCTTAATTAAATAAATAAAACTTTATTTAAGTCTAAAGTCATTATTCCTCTCATTTTGATTTATTTAAATCCTAAAGTATAAGTCAAAATGGTCAAATCAACTAATCTCCCTCTTAGTTAATTAAATCTTGATTAATCTTAATCTTAATCCATCAAATCCTCTAGATTTTGCAACTTGCAGAATAAATCAATTTATTTGATTTATTAAATCTCCATTTTCATTCAAAAGGGCATCAAGGATGGAATATTCCTCCAAATTCAAAAAATCCCTCCAAAGAGATTTGTACATCCAAAAAGGAATTAAAGGCATCTTACATGTGCTTTGCCTTGAGCCAAGTGGCATTAACTTCATTTTCTTCTCCCTCCAACATGTCACTTTCAAATTTCAAATTTGAATCAAATGGCATTTATCATGCATATTGACCAAAATGTGCTCCACCTCCTTCCATTAGCATCTTGACAAGTGGCACAATGCCATTGGTCCATCTTTCATACCACATTCATCATATTCTTCAATCCTCCATCCTTCTTTGTTATAAAAAGAGGTCTCCTCTATTGCATTTGATCATCCATAATCCATGTAAGATCACCATGCTCATTTGGGTCCACAATCTTAGGAATTTTCATCCATTTTTATCCAGCTTTCATCTTTCATAGCTAGGTTATGGAGGATTTCCATCAAAGATCATCAATCTTCATCAAAGATCATCAAAGCTTAAAAGGAATTGGGAAAGGGATATTTTCCACATCAAAATAGCACCAATTCCCCAATGGGATTGAGGGTTTGAGTGTTTTGGATAAGATTATTTAGCTTTTATTTGATATTCTCTCTTGTTTTCTTGTTGATTTCATTTCAAATGAATCTTATGGGGAATGATGATTTTGATTTGCATAATAGACTAATATTATGTCGTTTGTTCATGTTTGTGTAGGTCTAGATCAAGCATTCACATTTTAGCACTAGGAGAGAGAATCTTTCAAAATTAACATGTTTTTTGGCCAAATTCTAATGTTTTTTTATATTTTTTGTCTTTCTAGGTCAAACAACGTCGTTTGGTCCAATTGTAGCACATTTGTGGTCTATAATTTTATAAAAAGTGTTGCTAGTTTCACCAGACCACTGCTCAAATCCTCAAACAATGTCGCTTTGTTTCTAGTGTCACTGTTTGGACCCAAATAGCGTCGTTGCAAAGGGTGCCACCTTTTCTTTCTTATTTTTTCAGTCAATCATAAAATGGTTGTATCTTGGTCATTTTTTGGTCTTTTCAGAGTTTTGTTTTTGAAATGGGGTAGAATTTCATAAGCTATCCAATGGTGTAGGTGTTTCTCAACTTTGATAGAGTTAAAATTTTTGAATTTTCACCCAATGTCAAATCACAATGAAAGTTGGTCTAAATTTTAGGGTTTTTATGCTTAATCATTTATCTAACCCTCATATCTTCTTGTTTCTTGATTTCATATAACATTTGGAGCTTGTATTGTAGGTTTTAAAGGATCATGGAGCATGGAAGTGAAAGAAAAAGCATTATCACATCATTGTATCAAGTGTTTTTGAACACTTTGGGGAGCAATTATAATCCCACTTCTAAGGACTTTCTCACTTTCAAGCTTTTTAGGACTCAATAATTTTCGTTTGGGCTTAAAAAGAACAAAACAAAGGGATTAAAAAGAACCTTAGACAACTTACAAGATTTTGTTTAAGGCTAAACAATTGAACAAGTAAATCTCTCATTTCCTTTTGACTCTTAAAAAAGAATCCAATTATTGCTTTGAGGGATTAAAATGAACATGTTCTTTTATGTTTTGTAATCTCTTATCCAAAGTAATATCATATGAAATATGTACGCGCTTCTCTCACACCTCACGGTGATCTTGAGAATCAAAAGGCGTTTTGTGATATTAAGTTGTATAAGTGATTGCCTTCACACTTCAATTTGGATTCTTAAAATTGAACAAAATCTTGCAAGTGTGAGTGGAGTATATCACGTGTGTTCTCTCTTTGTTTTTGATAAAGGGAAAAATAAGTTTTATAGGGACCTGAAACCACCAAGTTTACATCAAAATAGAAGGTACTAAAAATTCCAATAGAGGCTGCACAAAAGGAATAAACCAGAACAAGCAGCAGCCACCCGTAAAAGACCAGGAGGGTCAAACAAAAAAACCAGCCACAACTAACCCAGAGTCTTCAAAATAGACTCGGTCTCAGCCTCCAGTTCTGCATGTCTGAACTCCCTTCTTGAAATATGAATGTGCTTGTTCACTTTTGTTTATCCTTAGAGGGCCTGCCTGGTGGGAAAAAGTAATCACCCCAGGGAACGACCCAACTAGGAACACGTTAAAGCCAAGTGACTTCCAACCAGTATATAAGTGTCGGTACTTAAAGAAAGTTCAAGTATCATGAGGATTTTTTTGACAAGGGAAACAATGGTCTCTTGTTGTATGGATGATCCCCCACAAAAATAATGCCTATACTAGAACCTTTTGTTTACAAGCCCAAATCCTAATCTAGTTGTTGGTGCAAGAACAGTTGTTTTGAAGTCGTCCCACATTTTTACAGCTCTTAGTAGAGATGAGAAGTATGCCATGGAAGTTTCATGGGTACTGATGCTTGGTTGACTTGAGAAGTGTGTGTTGTGGAGGTGAGCCAGTGTGGTCAAGCATCTAATCATTTGCTAAGAGTAGGTGTAGCTGGATTTATCCAAGTGGGAACTCAACAAATATTGTCTCATTCTATCCTAGGGTTGTGCATGATTTTGGAATCAAAACACTTTGCTTGGATCTAAAACATTGGAAAACAAACATTCAACGTGAGCATCAAATTTCAAACCCTTTAGGAGGAGAAAATACCTTTAAAAAAATTCAAGCGCTATTTCTTGCCCTAGGGATTCTATCCTTAGAGGCTTCTAAGTATTTGGATTTATATCTCAATTTTCTCTTACTAAATTCAACATTAGGGAAATTTTTCCTTAATTTCCTTGATTTCCACATAATGGACTTTGTGGGATGAAAATAAATTGTGACATTAGACATTTATTTTGAAAAAAATAAGCAAGACATTGGATGTGGTAGAAGCAATTCATTAATCAAGATGAAATCAATTGAACCCCACACATGTGCTTGTTTGTCTTTTGTCGTATGGTCTTTTGAGAAAATATTGATCTTTTGGTTTGAAGTACTCTTAGGGAAAAGCATGTTCTTCAAAACCTTGGTCTTGTAAACGAGTCCCTATTAGGTTCATTTAGGATCAAAACAACCAAACACTTCATCCATCTCAGACATCAATCAAATCTAATCTCACAAACAACTCTTAGAAATCTTGGAAAAATCCTTCATACTAGAATTTTGGAAAATAAACCTTAGTCATTTAAACAAGTCCCTATTAGGTTCATTTAGGATCAAAACAACCAAACACTTCATCCATCACAAACATCAATCAAATATCATCTCACAAAAAACTCTTAGAAATCTTGGAAAAATCCTTCATACTAGACTTTTGGAAAATACTTTAAATCAAAATCATCTTGTTTGAATAATGGCGTGTAGATGCATCCTTCTTCATACTCTTAGTTAAATTATCACCTTGTGGAAAAGTTTTTTCCAAGATAACATGCAACATCTTAGGGTTTATGAGTCCATTACCCAAATCAAATCCAAAATAAAAAATCCAAAAGTCCTAAAGTCTAGTATTTCCTCCAAGGTTCCTAAAAGTTCAACACCCATATCACTCACCCCTTTCATCCTTCATCTCATCATTGGTCCTAAACACCTTAGAGGTTCACTTTTTCAACAAGGTCAAAAAACAAGAAAGACATGGAATATACAATTGATTCATACATCATGAGTGGTCTAAATCAATCAAACTATCAAAGCCTTGCAATGCCAATTGATTATCAAAACTCACATTTATACAATCCATACATGGGATTGCTATCTCCTATAAACCTGAATGGTACAACAAATGTGAGCATGCCCAATCTAAATTTTGGAACACCTATCCCTATGGTAGATTTAAATCAAATTCCAAACCTACAAATCTATGAACCAAACAATCAATGCATGAGTCTACAACAAAAAGACATTATCCCATCAAATCCATACATGCCAAATGTGAATATACCAAGTACAACTTTACCAAACATGAACATTTTGAATGCACACTTGGTAAAATTTGGGATATATATGTTTGCAAATCATACAAATGTTGTTCAAAGTCCAAACAATATGTTAATGACTCCATGTATTGATCCAAGTCTAGGTAACACCATGCAACATCAAAGTTACCTAAATCAAGGCAAGATGATTCCCGACCACAACAATGTTCAATTTCAACCTATCATGCCAAATGTAAACATCGTCCCAAATTAGAACATTGTCTAAAATCAATTTTTCCATGATACCATGCAAACACTACACGTATGCATTCCAAATCTTCTTGAACAAAAACCAAATCAACTATATCAAGGGTGTCAAGATCAAAATCAAGATTAAATTTTGCAAGATAAAATTGCTCCACTTGCCAAAATAATTGACTTATTGCACCAAGAGACATCTCCACCTGAAAATTAATACACCCTTCTATTGGTTAAACCATGTCATCAAAGCATTGAGTTGTGTCCACAACCACATCAAGAACAAAATCTCCCATTTCAAGAGATTGGATATCAAGATCGACAACATCAACAAACCCAATCACCACAAGGTCAATTTAAAGTACAAATCTCCCAAGGTAACAAACAAAAATACACACCACTTGGGGAACCAATCGAATCAATCATGCAACAATTGATACAAGAAAATATCATCAAAATCCTCGTGTATGACAATTATCAAGAGCCTCAAGTTAAACCACTAGGGTATAATGAGAAGAACCTTTGCGATTTTCACAAAATAAAGGGGCACACAACATCAAATTGTATTCAACTCAAAAATCTTGCATCCAAGACCTGATTGATCAAGAAATAATAACTATTGGGAACAATGATCAAGATTCAACCACTAGTGATAGCATTGAAAATCCCTCCACCACAATGTTGAAAACAATGATCAAGATCTATCCATCAATGAGCACCTTGAAGATGTTTCTACCTCATCTAATGATCAAATCAACATGCATCAAGAGTCATTTTTTAGTGGTGATCAAAATCCCTCAACAATATTCGGCAATGATCTATTTCAAGGAGTGTTAGAATTAGTTGATCCTATTGACATAATCCAAAACCCATCAACCAATGATCATTTTGAAAAGGTCTCTGCATCACCTAATGAGTTAGAGGACATATCTCAAGAATTTATCCCAAAGCATGATTAACATCTTTCACCAAAGTCTAGCAATAGTCCTTTCCAAGACATATTATCATCCTTTGACCTCATGGTTACCGATACTAGAGGGATCCTCAAATCAACATTTGATCCAAGTCCACTCAAAGATCAAGAGGATATTGACCCATTTCCCATGCCTAATGAAGACATCCAAGAACCCTTTATAAGAAATCCATCCTTTGAAACTGACCCATGTCAAGAACTTGATCCAAAGCATGTCGAAAGCAATTTCAAAATCATTCAAGATCAAAAATTTGTATCTCCAAGCTACTACAATGATCTAATGGACACTCTCCTATCTATACAAGATGAAACAAATGATGATCACATTCATATAGCACATACTCCTCCATCTACCCATGTGATGCTTTCTTTGGATGGACATGCAGATTACCTTCATTCAAAACAGGATTCCTTTACTCCTAACATTATTACACAAAATGAGAAGGTTATTGATTCCTACAATCAAACTGAATTGTCAATATCAGGATCAGATATATCCCAAATTTAGACTGGGGACATCATGTATGAAAATATCTAGCATTATCCACTCAAGGAAAGAGGTCAGATAGAACAGGATATTCCAGAGTTAGCAAAGCACCAAATTGAAATAATGTCATCTGTAATGGTTATTTATCAAAGAATGCTTATCGAACAAGACATCTCAAAAAAGGAAAAATAAAAGAACAAAGGTGCTACTACCATCATACTGGGGGAAACTATTTCTCAAGAAAACATCAACATAGGGAGCACGAAGAATCCTTATGATGAAACCGATGCCAAAACTATAACCAACCACATCGTGAATCTTCATCCACCCATCACCCCATCCACAAATTGGGACCAAAATCAAAAGAAGGATGTGAATCAAAACAAGAACATCATCAAAGAAAAAGAAGTTGTGAAGCATAATCAAAAAATAAAATACAAGTGGATACCAAAGAATACAAAGAGAGATTATCCCTATCAAACTCAATTAGTCAAAGAAACTATGGGGAAAAATGAAAAAGGGTAAAGTATCCATCAAAGACGTCCACAAAGGCAAATGAAGGTTTTTCAAGCAACGTACAAAGTATATCAAGCAGTTGGTCCTAATTCCAAGCACACTTTTGTATCCAACCATCATTCCTCATCTTCCCAAGTTTGGAGAGTCAAAGGTTCCAAACTATCAACAAATCCATCTTTTACTCCTAAACACACTCCATCCATGCCTCCACGCATGATATAAATTTCTCACATTGACTACGTATTGGCAGCCACCCTTCATCATAAGGATTCAGAAGACACTCTATCACAATGTGCGCATAAAGACAAAGTTAACTCTGGTATCAACAAGGCAGATTAGGAATCTCAAAAGTTGCATTCAAGTGCACATATCGTGGAAAAATAGCTTCTTCTTGAGTAGGATATTGATGGAACATTATGACAGCATCTAAATCAACACCACCTGGTGGTTCAACATGAGCTTAAAATCTTTCAGAAAAACATGAAAATCCAAAAAATTAAAAAATCAAAATAGTAAAGATAAAAAATAGTAAAGATAAAAAATATCCTCTAGTGAAAACCACATGAACGTCACTTTGGACAGGTACCATGATGAAAACCTAGAAAATAGGTGTCATGTGTAGAATCAATCATCTACATGCACCACTTCAGGTGAAAATCATCTTATCCCTTCCATAATAAATCCATTCATCCATGAACCATTTATCCAACCCATTGCCATCCATAGTCCAATTTATCTTGATCTTGATAAAAAGTTTGGTGCACACTTTATACTTGCTTATGGTAAACATCTTGACATGAGTCATTTTCATTGATCCTATCCTACCCAAAATTATCTAAGCCATGAAGCACTATCTAAATGAAGCATTCCTCTATTCAAACACCTTAACTTATCGCAAGATAACCCATATCCATATCCATCCATCCATACACCTATCCAAGCATCAATCCATGACATTTCAAACATTGTTAGACACTGGGGGCAGATATTTACATCTTGATTGGGGAATAAATCTTGATCTATATCCTCCAACTTATGTGGTGATCCAAACATTGACAAAATGTGAAATCAAATTGGTCAAGCAGTTGTGAGCAAAAATCCAAATCACTAGCCCATGGCATATTTTGACGAGAAGAAATTCCTTATCAAGCTTCATCTTTCATCAAACATCAATCCAAACAATCAATATCAATTGCACCTAATTTTCACTTCAAATGCCACATCAAATCATCCCAACAAATTTTGTACCAAACTGAGCTTCACAATCTTGATCAATCAAATCTAATCCGTTTGTTACTTAACACTATCATTGTGTTGTTGTACATATCCTCAACAATATTATCATCATCGATCATCAATCAATCAAATTCAATCAATTCCTCATCATCTTGGGATATCCATCCTAATCCTTGTGTTGCAAGTAACAATATCCTTGCATTGTTGTGTATCCTCAACAATGTTATCATCATCAATCCATCAATTTGATCAGTCAACCTTAGCTTGGTTTTCAACAAAATCCCAAAACAAAGCACTAATATTGTCACACATATTCATTTCCAAATCATCAAAATCATGCGAAAAGTCCAAAAATCATTCATAAAATCAGAAAATCCAAAAACATTCACAAAATCAGAAAATCCAAAAACATCCAAATCATATGAAAATCCAAAACAAATCAAAAAACTGAAAAATTTCAAAAACATGCTATCTGAACTCCATTGTCTTTGAGCTTAAACGTAGGAAAGGATAATCTTTGATCAGCTCCCGAGACAAAAAAAACACAAAAAAAATCAAAAGAAACAAAATCCAAAAACATTCATAAAATCTCAAAAAACCCCAAATATTGGAAAATTAGAAAATCAAAATATTTGTAAAATCTTGAAAATACCAAAAAAGACCTCAAAACATTCCAAAAAAATCAAAAACATCCAAATATTTGAAAAATCTCATCCATCCCATTTCACATTCACCCACAATAAACAACCACTCATAATAAATCAATCATCACCCTCAACCTTTGGTGAATCAATCAGAAACAAGTCTAGCAGGTTCAAAAGTGAAAACTCAAAACATCAAGGTCTCAAGTCTAGGTTAGTAGGTAAAAAAATTTGGTCAACTCTTGGTATTAATAGCCTATTACCCAATCAATCTCACCATCATCTGATAGCACCATGTCCTAGGATGTATCCTTCCTACAATGGAAATCAACATTAGGCATCACCGTAGTTTAGTCTTGGCTAGCGGTATGAAGAACATTAGCTTGTTTGTTTACTTGATCTTTTTCTTTTGACTTATCTTATTGCATTCATTCCAATGACCTCTCAATGATGTCTAACCAAAATGATTTAGAGATAAAGGAATGCGGCAATGATCATTATCCTTTTATCTATTGTGCTTGTTGGATATTCTTGTAATATAACCTTAGTCATACGTTCTTTGTTTGGGTGTACGGAGGATGTTTTAGGTGTCTTGTTGACCACATAGGAAGGCTTGCCTTTCTATGTTTTGGTTTGATATGTTTGGAATATCTGAACTGCATTTTGAACGAGATTTTGTATGTCAGGTGTGAACAAGGATACTCCTATCTAATTATTGAGTCAAAGTCCATCACACTAGGTGCAATGCCATCCTAGTTCTTTATACCTTGATGCATCGTGCCTATGTGTGTTATCAAACATAAGGTAAGTAGCCCTTTTAAAATCCCAATTCTTGATAAGAAAATAATCATAATCACTCATCATCATATCTAATAAAGTCTTAATGATTCATGAGCTTGTTGGATCCTCTCTTTCACCATCTCATTTCTTCTTATTCTTCTATTTTACTAAAATTTCTATCCAAATCTATGTGTTATATCAAAATATAAATGAGGCTATCCATGGCCGATAATTGTCTATACATCATCAAATTTTTCTACATCAAACATTCGAGCTTTCTAGTCCTCTCTAAGCTGAACTGATCTTGAACCTCTTTGCCGCGAGATCAACCAACAAATTGAAATTTTTCGTTCGATCTCTCGAGGGGGTAGTGTACCTGTATACTTCTTTTCACCAGGGCATATGAAAAATTTACAAAATTTTTAAATTTTGATCTCAGCAAGTTTATTCTTTGAACCAGCATAGCAGGTACATTGCTTCAAAGAGGGGCAAAATATAGACATGAAAAATATACAAATTGATCCTATACACCTAATCCTGATTACTAACATCAGTTCTACCTAAATCACCTCTCTGCTAACCATTTAATCGAATAATCTTTATTTCATTAAATTCATCACATTTCAAATAAATCAATATTGTCTAATTAGATCATTATTTTCTACTAATTAAATAAATCACTTTATTTAATTAATTCTATAATCCCTCTTTTAATTAAATAAATAAATTTTATTTAATTATCTTCTAATGTCATCTCATTTAAATTAAATGAATTAGTCTTTATTTGATTTAAATCTAACACCATCCCCTTTAAATTAAATAAATCAAACTTTATTTAATTAAGTCTAAAGTCATTATTCCTCCCATTTTGATTTATTTAAATCCTAAAGTATAAGTCAAAATGGTCAAATCAACTAATCTCCCTCTTAATTAATCAAATCCCGATTAATCTTAATCTTAATCCATCAAATCCTCTAGATTTTACAACTTGCACAATAAATCAATTTCTTTGATTTATTAAATCTCCCTTTTCATTCAAAAGGGCATCAAGGATGGAATATTCCTCCAAATTCAAAAAATCCCTCCAAAAGAATTTGTACATGCAACAAGGCATTAAAGGCCTCTTACTTGTCCTTTTCCTTTAGCCAAGTGGGATTAACTTCATTTTCTTCTCCCTCCAACTTGTCACTTTCAAATTTCAAATTTGAATCTAATGGCATTTATCATACACATTGACCAAAATGTGCTCCACCTCCTTCCATTAGCATCTTGACAAGTGGCACAATGCCATTGGTCCATCTTTAATACCACATTCATTCTATTCTTCAATCCTCCATCCTTCTTTGTTATAAATAAAGGCCTCTTCTACTGCATTTGATCATCCACAATCCATGTAAGATTGCCATGCTCATTTGGGTCCACAATCTTAGGCATTTTCATCGATTTTCATCCACATTTCATCTTTCATAGCTAGGTTATGGAGGATTTCCATCAAATATCATCAATCTTCATAAAAAAGCATCAAAGCTTGCAAGGAATTGGGAAAGGGCTATTTTCCACATCAAAATAGCACCAATTCCCCTATGGGATTGAGGGTTTGAGTGTTTTGGATAAGATTATTTAGCTCTTATTTGATATTCTCTCTTGTTTTCTTGTTGATTTCATTTCAAATGAATCTTATGGGGAATGATGGCTTTGATTTGCATAATGGACTAATATTATGTTGTTTGTTCAAGTTTGTACAGGTCTAGATCAAACATTCACAATTGGTAGACAAATACTATAAAAAACTATCGATTCTTAGATTAGTATTATGTTAATATTTTATTATATATATTTAAGATTAATTCATACCTATTCTCTTTCTCAAGTGGATTTTTTTATTGAAAACATTTCTCCATATAAATATTGTGATTGTATAATTCTCTTCTTTTAAATTTGTATTTCTTAATTTTTAAATCATCAATTAATCATAATATTAATCTAGTAACCAATAAAATTTTAAAAAAATGAAATTTGAATATAATTTGTTGAATATTTTTCTATAATAGCTTCACATTTTTTCTCAACAATTTATCGATCCAATAAGTCAACTTACTCTCTATTTGTTAAATAATAAGTTTTCATATAATTAAGAGAGTAGAAAGTCAGACAAAAGAGGTGCTAATAAATTTAAAAATTACTCTCTGATCATATCCATTTCTAACTAAAATAATTAAACATGTTGGGTTGAGCTAGAAAGCACTACCTAGAGAATATTTATTTCTATTGAATAATTTAACCAGAGGCTAAATAATAGGCATCCAAACCCTAGAGAACTTTTTTGAATTATTATCTTCCATTGATAGATTAAAAAATCAAGCATATCAAATGCGACCACTAATAATATTTGGGTTGCAATTACGAGGATAAATACATTTAACTTTTGTATTTTTTTTTTGAAAAGATGGACCCAAATAATTTTGCATAAAATACATGAAGCTCACGTGAAATAGGATATCACTATTATAAGAAATAAAAATCCTCAAAAGTGGATGATTTATGTCTAATAATATTGATGCAAGTAGAAGCAATAAAAAAAATTGTTTTAGTAGAATACATGAATTACAGATCAACCCTTAAATATTTTAACATAATGATGATGAAATTTCATTCAATGATGTAACATGCTTTTGCAAAGTCAATTTAGAGAAAAAGTACTTTTATTATGAATTCTTGATCCATTCTATTCCTTAACAAAAAATATTGAAATTTTAAATAATAAAGTTTGATTTAATGAATCTAGTTCAATCAAATTGAATAATGAAAGATATTAAATGATACATCTTGAGAGCAATGGTTTTTGCAATGATTTTGTAGGATAATTTGAGTAAGGTGATCAATCTATATTTCTAAATGGTCTCCAAATATATAGGTTTGAGTACAAATTTTATATTATATTTATTGATTCTATTACATTAATAGTTTGAACGATGTGATTCCAAGAACATTCCCAAAGGATCATTGCCAACCATATACAATTATAAAATTCACAAAAAAATAAATAAAATATTTGATATTTGCTAGTGGTTGGGGTAAAATTTAACCTTAGAAAGGTCACCATGAGGAATAAATTATTCACATAGAACCTAATAGTAAATAGAGAGCTAGAAGGGAATACCATCAACACTCTACTAGAGAAAATTATCTCAAAGTAAAATAGAAATAATATTATATTTTTAAAACTTGTTGGTAATATGGTAGATAAAATCTTGATGAATGGAAGGTAGCTTTTTTAAGAGTTTCTAACTTTCATTAATAATCTTCATCAATTGAGAGATGTAATGAACTTTTAATGATCGAAAATACCCTTGAAAATTTATCCTTAATTGCTTGGGTTAACAATTTTTTTATTTTAACTTCTCCAACAATATGGTTGTCAATAATTTACTTGTGTTGCAGAAGTTTAGCCACATATAGTTGTAGAGAGTGTTTAAATTGTTGCTCTTCAACTTAGTTATGGTACAATGGAGCCACAAGGTAGGGGCTTCATATGAGTAGTGAGAAAATGCACTAGCTAGTAGCCATAAATTTGAAGAAAGTGAGTAGTATACTTCATATTGTTATTTATCTATTCAATAGATCCAATTTGAAGAGTGGGAAATGGTTCCCAATTCTATACATGTCAAATGTTTGAAGTGTTGATTGTTGAGTAAACAAAGATGCTTTAAGAAATAATTGAATTCCCCTTGTCATAAGCTTGATAAACTACTATATAAAGTCCAAAATTATTAGAAAGTGATGAATATAGACAACTTCTAAAAAATACAAAATAAACAAGAAAAATTATATAAGAATGATTTGACAATATGATTTTGTCGAATCATATAAGAAACCTTTCATATTCAAAAAGAGATTACTCCATATATATCATATTGAGTGGTACAAAAAAAGACCAGTATAAAGATTCTCAAAGTCTAATTTATTGCACATGTATCAACAAACTTTCCTCTTGTCAATTGTCTCTAGTACATATGAAGATACTTGTCTTACAACACTTACACTATCTTAAAGTCGCCACAGAAGCTATTATAGGGGCTAGGTGAACAATTGACAATTGATTGCAAGTATTATGTCTTTCAATCGCATTATGAGAATTATTAATATAAATAACACTATAATAATTATGTTGCTCGACTAGACAACATGTGTTGAAACCCCATAGGCGAGCAGGTAATATAGTGCGACTACTTTTGACTATACTATAAAAATCATTATTCTTACACTTTAATTCCATGGGGTTAACTAGTGCGCCAACTTTAATCTTATAAATTCTTTAAATTATAATGACTGGTTTCACACCTACCTTTCGAGAACAAATCATGCTTTTAGTGCAAAAGCTAATGATGAAATTCGTAAACACTTTCAGACTTTTAAATGCTGAGTGGAAAAACTACAGTCGAGTCTTCGTGTATTCGATTTTTTTTAAATTATTGACGGTGTAGTGGTAGAGGAAATCATTTCCGATACCCTCCATTATTAGTATTGTTTTTCATTATATAAGAATAAAAATTGACTGTTCAGAAACTCTATGATCCATAGTTTGACTCCTTTTGAATACCACCTTTAATCTTGATAGAAAGATGTTTAAAAGACTATTTAAAGTAGGAAATGAAAGATGAGAAGAATAGAGCTCCAGGAATCCAGTCTAGGAGCATGAATGGACATTTTCCTGCACTCCGGGATTCCATAGAGATGGAGAACATAACAACGGACATTCTACATATTACATTATTTATTTTTTAAGTGCAAGGGCTGTTTCTCAAGATAGTTGAGACCAGTGAGGAAAACAGTCAGTTATTTAACATTTAAAAAGTTAATTTTAAAAATGATTATTTAACATTTTTGTGTGTGGATAAGGTTTAAAATTGTTTATGATTAAGAAAGCAAGGTTAATGGGTTTTGATGGAGATAAAAATTTAACATTTAAAAAGTTAATTTTAAAAATGATTATTTAACATTTTTGTGTGTGGATAAGGTTTAAAATTGTTTATGATTAAGAAAGCAAGGTTAATGGGTTTTGATGGAGATAAAAATTTAACATTTAAAAAGTTAATTTTAAAAATGATTATTTAACATTTTTGTGTGTGGATAAGGTTTAAAATTGTTTATGATTAAGAAAGCAAGGTTAATGGGTTTTGATGGAGATAAAAATTTAACATTTAAAAAGTTAATTTTAAAAATTATTATTTAACATTTTTGTGTGTGGATAAGGTTTAAAATTGTTTATGATTAAGAAAGTAAGGTTAAAGGGTTTTGATCGAGATAAAATTGTGAAACAGGTTTCACGGCCAGCAAATCAAACCAAAACAAAACAGAAAAGAAAGAACAGGCTTCTAGCCAACAGAACAGGCTTACAAGCCACCCACAGAGCTGCAAAAAGACAACAGTCCAACAACAGCAAAGCAATCAGTAGGAAATACCAAAACCTTAAAATTGTTATTGATAGTTTGATTACTGATATATGATATTTAAGAAGATGTGAAAGTAACATATGAAAAAAATTCAAAAAAATAAGTTAATAAGGAATGTTTTCTACAAGGAATAAATGTCTGTTATGTTTAATTATTTTTGAGAATCATATGTCAGCTTGTATTTTCCATTTTACTAGATTAAAATTTTATATGTTATTTTTAATAATATAAGATAATTTTATGAATTTTAATGATAAACTAATCATTATTTTTAATAATATAAGAAAAATTTATAAATTTTAATGATAAACTAATCAAATAAAATAATTACACTTTTACAAAAATTTACATAGATTTAAATGTTAGGTTGGATAGTTAAATATAAAAGGATAGAGACACTTAGATCTATAACCAATGTTATGTATCAAAAATGATGCGGTGCAAACTCTAATTACCTAATACATAAAGGTGCACTCTCTATTTGATATTTCATGTTAACCTATATTTTTTTCTTGATTGAAAATGTGGATCTAGATCACTTGTGTAGGCCCTAATGTACTTTATAAGGTTTAGATATGTTTCTACTAGTAATGTTGTTTTTCTTTTTAATTGGCCTTCTTCTTTGCACTTCAATTAACGTTACAAAGTAATCATGCTTATAAACATCTAGATGAGATCACTAGATTGAAAGGATCATGTTCTCCTATGTCTAGAAATATTACAAAGATTTTAATTATTTTCAGGGTAGTAGTTTAAACTATTCTTAGGGTGCTTTCCCTTTTAACGGGAATATGCACCAATAATTCTTTTGACCTTCTTCTTTGCACTTCAATTGATGTTACAACTAATCATGCTTATAAAAATCTAGAAGAGATCACTAGATATAAAGGATCATGTTCTCCTAAATCAAAAATTATTATGAAAATTTTAATTATTTTCAATGTAGTAGTTTAAACTATTCTTTGGATGCTTTCCCCTTTAATGAGAACAACCATCAATAATTCTTGTGGAGTTCCTTGATGTCTAAAATAAATACATTCAAATTTATTTAAAGACAATTATACAAAAATAATCACGCAAACATGTACCTTGCCAACTGAGGGTGGCAAGAAAAATAGGTGGAAATTGACAAAAAAGGAATTTAAATTTTTGAATAAATTTAGAGATGAGATTTGTGCCTACAAGATTAAAATCACACATGTAGAAATAGTTATTGTTAGAACATTGTGTTATTAGGGGTCATACACCTATAACATTTATATATTGTTCTAATATAAGGTTATAAAACCTTATATATTATATGATTATTAAGCATATCACATTTGAAATAGTTAAATTCTAATAACTATTAGATTATTATGAATGGTGGTTGTTGAATAGGTGTGAGTAATACCCCTTTAGGTATTATGTCACCCTTTCTCCTATATTTAAGGAGGTTGTCTCTCATTTGAGAGATATAGAGAATTTGGAGATCAATAGTGAGTTCTATCACTATGCACATGAGAGATTATTGACCATGTGGAAGTATGAAGAAGTGTTTCTCAGGTTTGATCCATGTTATAATAGACCATTACTCTAAGTGCTTTAATAAAATGATTTTTTATGGGGTTTTATACCTGAAAGAATTTTTCCATGTATATCTTGTATAATGTGTAAAATCTAGCTTGTATGATTTTCATTTTGTTTATTTTATATCTTTTTTATAATGATTTGTAGCCTAAGATCCTAATTTCTAACATGGTATCAAAGCAGGTTAGACTATACTAATCATTTTTATAGGTTATACTAGAATATATGTAGAACTTGATGGGACACCTCTTTATGCTAAATCAACACATATGCAAATCCATTTTCACAATGCATTTGGTGTGCCTTTTCTATCATTTTAAATCAATTCACTAGAGTGAAGTTAGGAAATTTTAATCATTTTTTTACAATAAATATGCGTAGAAGAGTAAAATTGCACCCTTGCAATTTCACTTACATTCTTGCATCCCATTTAGTGTCCACCCCCTTAGCATCTTGAGTAGGTTCATTTTAACCCTTGCACTAGCCTTTTCCCTCTCAAGATGCTCTAGCACCCCTTTTTAGCAGCCACCCTCGCATGTTAGCTTTTCATTGAACTTTGCACTTTTCCTATTCACGTTGTTTTGTAGCATGGTGTGTCCAAACACTAGCATGCTGCACAAACATCCACACGTTGTGCTAGCATCCTACAATGTGTCAATGCTCAAACAATCATTTTCGACCATTTTTTCTTTGGAAATGCCTTGGGATTCCCTGTAACCGCCCGAGAAGCTTCTTTGACCTCTTTAAAAGTCCTCTTTTCACTTCATTTGGGGACTTCTTCCACTTCTAGTTTCTCTCTAGCCTTCTACACTTTAGATTTTTCTTGCACAACTTCATACAGCTTGTGGTAGAAGCTTCAGGCTCTCTCAAGCTCTCTTAGCTCTACTCTTGGAACTTCATCTCCTTCATTTCATGCTTGTGAGCATCTTGGGATTCCATATCCCCTACTATTTGTATACTTACTTGGTGGTACAAGTTCTCCTTCTTGAGCGGGGTTGGTTTTTATCACCTCTTTTGTGATACGAGTTCTCCTCCTTAAGCGGAGTTTTCTTTTATCACACACTTATTTGGTGGTGTGGGTTCTACTCCTGAGTGGGTTTTGTTTTCACCACATGATTTGTTCATCACACTCTTTCTCTCTATCTTCTTGGTTGTCCATGGAGGTGGGAATACCAAAATGGGGGTTTGACTGAGGCAGACCACTATACAGCCTCAACATTCTCTCCAAATATTGCACACACAGGTTTTGAAAATGTTTCTTTGGTGGAGGCTTCATCACTCACGTGGTTGTAAGTATTTCTTTCCTTTCTTCTCCTTATCCTTATCATTTACTTTTTACTTTATCTTAGTTTTATGACTTTTTGTTATTCTATTGTATTCTATAGTTTTTAGTATTCAAAGTAGAAGTGGTCATTTAGGCATTTCCTATCATAAACTCATTCTCTAGTCCATATGAGATGCTAGCATGCCTCTGGGACACCAGCATGCTGCGCTGTCATCCTTTGGCCGAGAGCTCATCAGTTTGTCTAAAAAATCTTTGTGACCTACTCTCTCAGATTCTAAAACTTTCATGTTATTCCATTGAGGTAGTTTAGGGCAGTTCACCCTATGAGGCTCTCTGAATGAGGAGAACTCATGAGTAGCGAATCCCCCTATTCTACAATATGTAAGAAAATTTCCATACTAAACTTTTCCCATAACATATTAATATAACATAGGAATGTGATTACTATCTATTTTATTATTTTTGATTAAGTAAGCAAGGGTTGAAAGGGCCCTGATCCATTTAACAACATGGGATATTAAAATAAAAGTGAATAACTAGGAAAAAAAACTTGATAAAACAAACTGGCCAAGCACAATAACCAGTCAAGAACAGTAGGATAAAAACATACCAGTAGTAAGAACAACCACCAAAAAAACAACCAAAATAGAGAAATAGTTTAAGCACCAGAGCTTGAAACCAACAAATTTTCCTTCAAAGGAAACTCCTCAAAGGTTTTTCTAGGAGTACATTTCTTTTTCCTTTGCACAATTGTCCATGGAGAATAAAAAATTGAATTCAAAATAGAATTAGGAGGAGCCTCAGGGGAGGAATCACTCAACACAGAGGGAACAACCAAGTGTTGAACCAAAATAGTAGAAGCCATCAGAGGGACAACACCATCAACAACAGGAGTCGAAGAGGCAGTGGCCTTAGAGGAGGCAATGCACATAGTAAATGGAACACCCAAATTTTGAGCCAGAGCAATAGAATCCACTAGAGAAATAACAACCTTAGTAGCTGATTTATTTGTTTGAACCGAAGATGGAGGTTTTGAAGCCTTACTATCATAACCATAGTCTACATGAGGGTAAATAGTTAGATGTTCCCTATGAGAATTCTTCCACCATGTGGAAGAAGAAACAGGACGAGAGCCATTAGGGAAATCATGGGCCAAGTGTCTAGTAGCAAACCATCATCTACAATAGAAGGGGATACCTTCATAATCCACAAGTTGAGACCAGGACCAACCATTAACCTCAAGCACCACCTTTGCAGGTAAAACCTGAGATACATCTATCTCCACCAAAATCCTAGCAAAGGATCTATGAGTAAAATTCTTGGATGCATGATCAACTTTTAAATACCTACCATGAGCATTGCCAATGCCCTCAAAAGTAGAGCAACGCTAGAATTGTAAGGGAAGATAAGGAAATCTTACCCAAATAGGCATTACATCAATAGGTTCTTTGAGAGGGTTGAAGGAATGGACCCAAGGCCTCATGGATAGTGGGAGAGAATCCCATTCCCACAAATCATGATCTAAAACAACCTATCCATATGTAAAAGCAAGAAGTTGGGTCCACAAAGAGGGTCAATTTTGGCCAAAAAAATTTCTCGCAAGAAACGTGTATGCGTTATTTAAAAAATGCATAAGCATTATGGTTCAGATACCCCAACCTAAAAAAATGTGTATGCACTTAAAAAAATGTATGCATTTTATAACATGTACAAGTCATTTATTTAAAAAAATAAATACCTTTTAAAAATGCATACGTATTTTAAAACACGTATGTATTTTGTAATGAAAAACGCGTATGTGTTTTAAAACATGTACGCGTTTTAAAACATGTACACATTTTAAAACATGTACACATTTTAAAACATGTACACATTTCTAAAAATTATTTAACTTTTTAAATAATCAAGCAAATAATGTGAACGGGTTTCGTTTAAATAATGCATATGTGTTTTGTAAGACGTATGCATTTTTAAAAATTTGAATCCCCAACCCACATGTAGCCTTAGTTTAGGCTCGGGAAAGGCTTGGCAACCTGACCCATAGCCTTTGACCAACAACTAAAAAACTAAGGTAGATTCAAAAGGAATGTCCAACTTTGGCAATATGGATGATGGACTTTTTTCCAAATCAATCTATGAAATTAAAACCCATTAGACAACACGATGTCTAGTTTTCAAATATATAATTTTTATTAAGATCGGATTATATATATATATATATATTAATTAATTTCTAAGGAAACTAGTCCATAAACTTGAAATATCAAGATTTTTTTGTTTTTTAATCTTTTTTTGGTTATGTTTCTTGTAAGAAAATTATATGACATCAATCTTCAGATAATTCTCTACACAATGAAACAAAAAGATTCAAAAAATGTTTATTTTAAGTCCAACTATGTTGTCTGTACACATTGATTTTTAAAAACAACAATTAAGGCCTATAAAAATTCAATTAAAAAAAAATATTCAAAAAAAAAAATTACAAAAAAATTTCCTCATCAATCTTAATGTTGTTAGCTCTCTTTCCCCAAAAGTAATTAGCAAAATAATTTTATTTGGGTCAAGAAGTGGTGTTTGTACACATGCATAGTATGGTAAAAAAAAATGTACTTTTAAAAAGTGGTTTTTATACATCCCTATCAAAATTTAATTTCTACCATCTGGGTATTTGAATAAATAACATATTTGGAAATTAAATTCAAAATGCTAAATTTTATATTACCAATTTCTTTTAAGATTCATTGTGTAAGTGCCTCAAATTTTTAGTCCAAGTGTGAGAAATTATGAAAAATAGCAAAAACACTTCCACCTTTTGATCTTTTTATGGACCCAACTTCTTGCATCAACCCCTATCATCAGAAGAGCTAAAACCAACAACAAAAAAATCATCTAGCATAAGGATAAATTTCCATCATACCTTCCACAACTGGAGAAATTTTTTTGGAAATCCGTTTGTGTAGATTAGGAAGTGAAGGCCAAAAACGACGTAACCTACACATTAGGACAGTCTTGGAATAGAAGTCAATGCATTATGAAACTTCGTTACCTAGAGAAATCATAGGAGAAGTAGTAGCACATTTCAGAGGGTGCACAAAGCTCTCCCCATCCTTTTTATTTTGAACAACATCAATGAAAGAACTAGAAACATTGTCTTTTTTTGCATTAAACCCACCATGAGAGCCTATAGCTAGACGCCCATCCACAAACCTCTCCACAGAACCCTTCGAATATGTAGTAAAGAGGTCAACTACAAGCTTGCACCCAGGTAGAGAGGCGTGAGACAGGGGACCAGCAGAACAAGGCAGACAGGAGTTCAAAATTCTCACTAATATATGATCTTTATTTTTAATATTATATATCATAATTAATTAAAATTTCCTTTTTATTGTTAAGTGATGTATGATCTTTATTTTTAATATTATATGTCATAATTAATTAAAAATTATTCCATTATCCTTAGAATTATGATATTCTTATAAAAAAAAAATTGAACAATCCTATTCTATAGCAAGTTGTATAGATTTTAACATATCAATGTCCTTTTAAAAACATAAATGAAAAGACTTTTCTTTAAATTGAAGAAAATATTTCATACAACATGACTCATGTTGACCTCCTCCCACATAGGTTGATTGTATTTCCACATAATTCCAAATGATCATTGATAAATTGAAAAATCATTAGCATGCATTCTAATGTTTATTAAATTTTTATTCTTGAAAAAAAAATACAAATACAAATGAACTTCACTTTCATGCTAAAAAAATCACTTAGAGAGGAATGGAGGTTTTCAAAGTATCCCAAAATACAAATCTTAGTTTTATAATCTAACTAATCTTATTAGTATGATACCCACTAAAAACGGCCTAACTAATGTTTAAGTTATTAAGATATTATTGTTCAATTATAGACAATACATTTTGCTCTTACAAAGGATCTTTCTTTGTGATTATTTTATTTAGAAAAATATTAATGTTTTATATGGGATAAAAATAATTTAATTAGAATTCTAATAATTTATTTAAAGATTTTTTTATATATAGATTTTTTTAATAGAAAAAATATATGTTAACATTATTTTAAGAAAATTGTGATATTTTAGTATAAAGATATTAATAATATATAATATTTTATTTTTATTAATTATATTTACAAAAGTATAATTTTATGATGGGTTTTAATTCGTTTCATACATATATATAAATACATGTTTATCAATAACTAAAATAAAATCTATTATAATACTATTAAACTATTCATATATCTTTGTAAGTATACTTGTAAACATTTTCATTAACCTTGTTATCTCCTCTAATAATCGATAGAAATAATATAATATAATAGACTTATTTAACCTAAAATGTGTTTCTTTCTTCTATCTCTTTGGAAGTAAACAATCATTTGATATATCTAATATGTGCATGATGTGAATATTATACTATTGGTCTACTTCTCTAATCTATTACTTAGATTTATTTCTTATCTTATAGGTCAAATAATTATCTTAGACCTTGAAACAGTAGTACATATGCAATAAGAAAAACTTCATATTGATCTATTAGGTCAATTTATGTTTATATACATGAAGTTTTATACTTATGTTCTTCACAAAATTTGAAGTCTTACAATAAATTCATAGAAAATTTTAAAAGTCGAAGGATTTTTATAGTAATATATATTAAGATACTATTTATAGTGCATATGTTTTACCATAGTAGTGACTCACAAACCACTAAATACCATTCATAAATTTCAAACCACTTATTAGTGACCACACACTTATCGCCCATGAATCACCTGTGGACTTAAACAAAGTGCTTTACATGGTTAATTTTGATCCTTAGTAAAGTATGGATGGTGGAACACTCTATGTGCATTATTAATTTTAAACATTAATATTATTTAAACTTTAATGAAATAGTTAAGAAGGTTATATATAATTATAACCCATATTATATTATTGTTGCCATTTTATTTAATTATGATTTGAACCCTACCATTTGGTGTCTATGGACACTCAAGGGTATAGATTAGAGCACCCTATTTTACCATTATAGTTTTATTATACATGACATATTTTTTTGTTTTACTTTATAAATAAGAACTTAGGTATTGCTTAAAGATATATCTTGAAGCATTACATTCTAGATTTAGATGAAGTAATATTATTGAATAAATTACATCTTGTCTTCAAATACCCAATTTGGTGATATTGCTTTACCTTTAAAAATCTCTATTATTGGTCTAAAGTGGATGTAGATCTTCAGTTTATGATCCATAGCATGATCCAACACATTAATATAAAAAATAATTTTCAAATATTACATCAATTGAACATAAATATTACAAAGAACTTACTACATAAACTTAATTTTATCAAATTTATTTAAGATAGTATACTCTCTCAAAACAATAATCTTATCTAAAGTTATTTCTCTTCAAAATTTCTATATAAATCCTTTCCATAATAAAATTTACCTTAATTTTTTCTAGGACTTATTTTTATATTATTATTTTACCTCAATATAGGAATTATTTGAATATATTTAAGTAATACCAAGGTTTGAGGATATGTGTAAATAATTTATGTTAGATGATTAATATTTTATGGTCTCATATTTATAACTAGGTATCAATATTTTACATGTACCAAATTTTAAATAATACCATGGAATAGTTTGTAACCAGTTTCCTCATAGTGTGTCAGAGTTAAAATGGCATATGATATATTCACTTTACCATATGCTTGATTTGGATTTTCTTGAAATTTTGTCATTTCTTATCATATTATGTTAGTCTAAAATGATGTATTATTAAACTAGTTAGCTTTTAGCCTACTTAGTAGATTACTATTCACACTAAACTTAAACTCATGTAGAGGATTTCTAGAGTTTTGTTGTCACGCCCCGCCGTGCGAACCCCAAAGGAACTTAAACAATGGAACAATTTTTTTTTTAAAGAATATAATAACATACTTAAGAACTATAACATGACAACATATTAAGAGGCACAACTTGTTCCAATGGGGTACACGAAGTGACATGACTATTCTAACCCATAACCACGATAACATGCTAAACCATAATTAAACAATTACATAAATCCATTCATTCTCACTTCATCATTTACATATCCATTGAACAATAACTACATTCAAGACATAAGTACATATGATAACACATGAGATGATAAAGATATAAAGTGTTGCATATTTCGATAGATACAACATAACGTAACCAATTGTTACAAGTGACAATTCTTGAATACATACAGGGCCTGAATATACATCACATCCCAAGTAATAATGAAATACAAATAACTGAAGATACATCTCAATAACTACATATCCAAATTACATCGAGGTCACCCCATCACACGTGGGAGACGATACATCAATAAAAATATTAAATACATTACAACTAAAGTATATACAACTATCTGGTACATAAGAATAATTGAATCATCAACATCTTCCAAAAGCCCTGCAATGAAAATACACCTGCAAAAGAAAGGGAAACCCAACGGGGTGCGAAGCACGTTCCACCCAACCACCCCCGTGCTGAGAGTAGACAAGGAAGGGTCCCCGACCAAGTACGCCTAACAACAACAAAACTAACTCCAAGAAGATAACTCAACACTAAAGACCACATAGAAACACGACACTGGAAAATCCAAGGGGCACAACAAACCACTGAAGAACATAACAGCTAGACACGATCACAACCTCAATGAACTCAAGACACAAAGTTGAAACTCAATACATAATATCAATTATTACATCCTACCATGTCCAAAGACAAATCAATAAAACACTTCCAGAGGACTTCAGTAACTCAACATAAACAGAATGTTAGACGAGAGTGTCATCGCATGGTTTCACATGGATTCTCCAGACAACCTATTACAAGGTGCCGCCTCCATCTCTACATGGATTCTCCAGACATCCAAGTTAAGGTGCCGCTTCCATCTATGGTTCTCCAGACGGCCTATCTCAAGGCGCCGCTCCATAGGGTCACTCATGCGGAGTCATTGACCTTTCGTGAGGACAAGGTAATGACCATGCCAACCACGGCCTTCTCAGTCCCCTTTAGTCTGTGATAGCACTAACAGGCGGACGAGGCTTCACAATTATCTTATTAGTGTTTGATCCCCACCCGTGGTTTATTACTTAAGTTATCACTTATAAATCTAACTCTATGTGGGTTACCCTGACAGCCCCTTTGTGCGCCGGCCCCCACTAGAGCCACTCTCTCTAGACACTCTAGCACAAGCATATCCAACTCACAGGATGATATCAACAAGGAAAATCGAACCAACAATGGCTCACTCGCGAGGCACAACCCTCTCGCCCAAAATCACATGTATAACATTCATGACCGATTACGATCCAAGAATACTTCAATACCACATCCGAATACCAAAACATATGGACAACATCTAACTATAAAATCGAACACAAATACAAAAAATCCCCGCCTCTGGAAGTCCTAACCACAACTTAGAATCCTCTAACTTTAACTCTAGGGTTGTTTTTCCACATGACATAAACCCAAAAGAAGAAAATCCAATTAAGTAAAATAAATAACCTCGAGAGTAATTGACGCATCAACAACGCCATAAAACAAATTACAATGCATAACAAAATTCATCAAATAAATAGATCAACAAATTCCATTAAACAAATAAAATCACAACTCGAAATTAAATGACTAAATCAAACACTTCGTATATTCCTAATTTTCTCAATAAGACTATATCATTGCATGACAATAAATATTATATCATTAATTTAGAATATCAACACCTTAAATTCTTTATATGCATATTTATAACAATATATATATATATATATATATATATATATCGTTTATTTCAAATTACATCCATCAAACATAATAGAAGAATTTGCCCTAATATTCCACAATACTTTTACAAATTCACATAAATAAATATACCTACATTAAAATAATCATTTTAAAAAAATATTAAATAAATATCTTTTTATTTTATTTTATTTTTATTATATTTTAAATAAATAAATATTATATATATATATATTTATAAATATCAAAATCGAAATAAAGAACGAAATAAATTTAAGTTTATAATAAATAAATAAAATAACATAAAATAAATAACAAAATTCGAAGTCCTTTCAACAGCAGGTACTATGGTACCAGACTGTGGTGGCCGCGGCCGCCACAGCTGTGGTACCACCACCCTGTGGTGGCTACGGCCCCCGCAGGCAGTGGTACGCAGTGCGTACCACCCTGTGGTGGCCGCAGCGCCACAGAGGGGCCGTGGGTGGTACGGCCTCGGCCGACCCCCACCCCCAATAAAAAAAAATTAAATTTTTATATATATATATTTTTTTTTTTTTTTATAACTTCAATTTTTCATATTTCACAAAAGGATACGAATTGTGATTAATTAAATTTCGCTCCTTATATTAAATTCCAATTTCGTACGAAAGTACAGAGAATCATTAACAGAATATAATATCAATTAAATATATATTATCTAATATTTATATAAACATATTTACACAAATACCTAAAATTCATACATATATCCATTCCGATGATCCAGATAAAATAATAATTTGTGTATATATTTAACTAAAACAATAATTAATTAATTTAGACCAATCTGTTTTATATCAAATACAAGTCCAGATTTGGGCATGCAAATTTAACCAAAGATAAAAATGGTTCCCTTTTCAAATAATGAATTTCTCCATCTATCTATATTGCAAGTTTTCAAGGGGGTTTTACTAAATTTTCTACAGAAGATTTAAGGTTTTTAACACAATAAGTTTTCAATTCACAGACTGATTTTCAACAAAAGAAATAAAGAAATGGACTTCACAAATTCAACTAGATTTTATTTACAAAACAATAAGATAATACTAAAACAACAGAATAGAACCTGGAATCCTACGTCTGAAGAAGAATCCTTCTGAAAGCTCCTTTCGAATTTCTCCTGCCGATCCTTTTCAATCCCTCCTGGAGCTCTCTTTTCGAATCTACCTCTGTTCAAATCAATTATTTTTCTCCCAAGTTTACCACCCAAAAATTCTTATCTTTTTATTTTTCTTTTATTTTTTTTTTCTCTCCAAATCCCAGAACAACAGAGAAGAAGTTCTGTGTCTGAATAATCTTCTCATAAAACAATAATAAAACAAAATAAAACTCAATAAAGCTTCCATGCTTTCTTTTCTCAAAAAGCCTCCTTCCTATTGGTCCTTTTCAGCTTTTAAAAGCACAAAATTTATCTACAGTTTTTATTTAATAAAATTTATTTAAACAAGATATTATCTATGCTAATTTAATATTAATAAAAGATATTATTCAATTATCTTCAACAATATTTATTTAATTTAATTATAATCAACAATATTAATTTAAAATAATTATTTACTCTTATAATAAATTAAATCACTTTTTAATTTATAATATATTTAAATTTAACCATTTAACTAACACACAATTAAATCAAACAACTAAACAACCTTAATCCATTATCTTATAAAACAAGGTAAATTAAATAAACATGAACCATAAATCACTGAATACTTCAACAAAACAAATTACACAAACAACGAAAACGAAAACCACAGTCATAACGTGACTCACAACAGACGACGACTTGGGACGGGGACGCTTCCAAACCTACTCCCTTTTTCAACATTTTTACCCGTTGGGCTAGTTTATTGCTCGCCCTGTCCTGCCGAAGCAGGTGGAATCGAGACTTATTCCTGCAATCCTGCATCCAAGCAAACGTCAAACAGCACATGTATACATATATATATAACTCAACATCCTACCGTGAGAAGGAATCGCAGTGTAGCAGGGCACTCATGAACGAGTGATGCTACCCTGTCCTCTCACCTAATCTACTCTAACAATTACAATGTCAATAATAACTAACATTTCTAATCCAAATAGATCATAAGATAACATTATACTAAACTACTGCATCATAACTAATTACTAAACCTTTGCATTATAAAATAATATTGAATTCAAATCACATGATTATAGAATTATCACATCGACATTTACAATATTAGAGAGAAAGCATTACCTAATAAAATAATCCAAACCCTACATATAGAGTATCATAAATCACAATAAGAATATCAATTGTAGCAATAAATTAACTACATAACCACACACACCAAAATGATGAATCAGCCACCAACACAATCCAGTATCACACTAATATATAAAGCAAACAATAGTAATAAATAGTATCAAAAACATAGGGGTATTACATCCTCCCCCCCTAGAATACGGCTTACTCCTGGAAGCCAGTAACTATATATATATATATAATAGATAAGATTAAGCATACAACAACCACAGGGAGAACACGCCACAAATCTCTATAACTAACCACATACTCCTTCCTTTCTTATTACCATACTCCATAATTCCATACAATACAACACGCAAAAGCAACTCCAAAACCATATAGGGTCAATCAGGCAATCGCTTGCACGATGAGATAACGCACAAGAAGACATACAAGGGTGGATATAACAACAAAGCTGGTTGTCCTCCACCACACACAACACACAAAATTCACACACAACACAATTGTCCATAATGCATTCTTCCAGTAGGAAGGATATCGGTGCATTGTACACTACACCGAGGGTCCTATCCCTCCCACTAGTTTCCTGCGTTATTGGACCTACTCCACGTAACAACGACTTCCGGGTAGCCAAATTAGATCAAGCCAAAAAGGAAAACATAGACTAACGAACAAAGCACCTAGGTCAACGCCATGGCTCATAATGCCTGGAGTATTACCTACGCAACTAACAACTTAATGGGTCCACATTATCCCAGAGTGCCCAGTGTTTAAACCTGGGCTCTGATACCAAGCTGTCACGCCCCGCCGTGCGAACCCCAAAGGAACTTAAACAATGGAACAATTTTTTTTTTAAAGAATATAATAACATACTTAAGAACTATAACATGACAACATATTAAGAGGCACAACTTGTTCCAATGGGGTACACGAAGTGACATGACTATTCTAACCCATAACCACGATAACATGCTAAACCATAATTAAACAATTACATAAATCCATTCATTCTCACTTCATCATTTACATATCCATTGAACAATAACTACATTCAAGACATAAGTACATATGATAACACATGAGATGATAAAGATATAAAGTGTTGCATATTTCGATAGATACAACATAACGTAACCAATTGTTACAAGTGACAATTCTTGAATACATACAGGGCCTGAATATACATCACATCCCAAGTAATAATGAAATACAAATAACTGAAGATACATCTCAATAACTAAATATCCAAATTACATCGAGTTCACCCCATCACACGTGGGAGACGATACATCAATAAAAATATTAAATACATTACAACTAAAGTATATACAACTATCTGGTACATAAGAATAATTGAATCATCAACATCTTCCAAAAGCCCTGCAATGAAAATACACCTGCAAAAGAAAGGGAAACCCAACGGGGTGCGAAGAACGTTCCACCCAACCACCCCCATGCTGAGAGTAGACAAGGAAGGGTCCCCGACCAAGTACGCCTAACAACAACAAAACTAACTCCAAGAAGATAACTCAACACCAAAGACCACATAGAAACACGACACTGGCAAATCCAAGGGGCACAACAAACCACTGAAGAACATAACAGCTAGACACGATCACAACCTCAATGAACTCAAGACACAAAGTCGAAACTCAATACATAATATCAATTATTACATCCTACCATGTCCAAAGACAAATCAATAAAACACTTCCAGAGGACTTCAGTAACTCAACATAAACAGAATGTTAGACGAGAGTGTCATCGCATGGTTTCACATGGATTCTCCAGACAACCTATTACAAGGTGCCGCCTCCATCTCTACATGGATTCTCCAGACATCCAAGTTAAGGTGCCGCTTCCATCTATGGTTCTCCAGACGGCCTATCTCAAGGCGCCGCTCCATAGGGTCACTCATGCGGAGTCATTGACCTTTCGTGAGGACAAGGTAATGACCATGCCAACCACGGCCTTCTCAGTCCCCTTTAGTCTGTGATAGCACTAACAGGCGGACGAGGCTTCACAATTATCTTATTAGTGTTTGATCCCCACCCGTGGTTTATTACTTAAGTTATCACTTATAAATCTAACTCTATGTGGGTTACCCTGACAGCCCCTTTGTGCGCCGGCCCCCACTAGAGCCACTCTCTCTAGACACTCTAGCACAAGCATATCCAACTCACAGGATGATATCAACAAGGAAAATCGAACCAACAATGGCTCACTCGCGAGGCACAACCCTCTCGCCCAAAATCACATGTATAACATTCATGACCGATTACGATCCAAGAATACTTCAATACCACATCCGAATACCAAAACATATGGACAACATCTAAATATAAGATCGAACACAAATACAAAAATCCCCGCCTCTGGAAGTCCTAACCACAACTTAGAATCCTCTAACTTTAACTCTAGGGTTGTTTTTCCACATGACATAAACCCAAAAGAAGAAAATCCAATTAAGTAAAATAAATAACCTCGAGAGTAATTGACGCATCAACAACGCCATAAAACAAATTACAATGCATAACAAAATTCATCAAATAAATAGATCAACAAATTCCATTAAACAAATAAAATCACAACTCGAAATTAAATGACTAAATCAAACACTTCGTATATTCCTAATTTTCTCAATAAGACTATATCATTGCATGACAATAAATATTATATCATTAATTTAGAATATCAACACCTTAAATTCTTTATATGCATATTTATAACAATATATATATATATATATATATATATATATATATATATATATATATATATATATATATATATATATATATATATATATATATATATATATATATCGTTTATTTCAAATTACATCCATCAAACATAATAGAAGAATTTGCCCTAATATTCCACAATACTTTTACAAATTCACATAAATAAATATACCTACATTAAAATAATCATTTTATAAAAATATTAAATAAATATCTTTTTATTTTATTTTATTTTTATTTTATTTTAAATAAATAAATATATATATATATATATATATATATATATATATATATATATATTTATAAATATCAAAATCGAAATAAAGAACGAAATAAATTTAAGTTTATAATAAATAAATAAAATAACATAAAATAAATAACAAAATTCGAAGTCCTTTCAACAGCAGGTACTATGGTACCAGACTGTGGTGGTCTGTGGTGGCCGCGGCCGCCACAGCTGTGGTACCACCACCCTGTGGTGGCTACGGCCCCCGCAGGCAGTGGTACGCAGTGCGTACCACCCTGTGGTGGCCGCAGCGCCACAGAGGGGCCGTGGGTGGTACGGCCTCGGCCGACCCCCACCCCCAATAAAAAAAATTAAATTTTTATATATATATATTTTTTTTAATTTTTTTCATAACTTCAATTTTTCATATTTCACAAAAGGATACGAATTGTGATTAACTAAATTTCGCTCCTTATATTAAATTCCAATTTCGTACGAAAGTACAGAGAATCATTAACAGAATATAATATCAATTAAATATATATTATCTAATATTTATATAAACATATTTACACAAATACCTAAAATTCATACATATATCCATTCCGATGATCCAGATAAAATAATAATTTGTGTATATATTTAACTAAAACAATAATTAATTAATTTAGACCAATCTGTTTTATATCAAATACAAGTCCAGATTTGGGCATGCAAATTTAACCAAAGATAAAAATGGTTCCCTTTTCAAATAATGAATTTCTCCATCTATCTATATTGCAAGTTTTCAAGGGGGTTTTACTAAATTTTCTACAGAAGATTTAAGGTTTTTAACACAATAAGTTTTCAATTCACAGACTGATTTTCAACAAAAGAAATAAAGAAATGGACTTCACAAATTCAACTAGATTTTATTTACAAAACAATAAGATAATACTAAAACAACAGAATAGAACCTGGAATCCTACGTCTGAAGAAGAATCCTTCTGAAAGCTCCTTTCGAATTTCTCCTGCCGATCCTTTTCAATCCCTCCTGGAGCTCTCTTTTCGAATCTACCTCTGTTCAAATCAATTATTTTTCTCCCAAGTTTACCACCCAAAAATTCTTATCTTTTTATTTTTCTTTTATTTTTTTCTCTCCAAATCCCAGAACAACAGAGAAGAAGTTCTGTGTCCGAATAATCTTCTCATAAAACAATAATAAAACAAAATAAAACTCAATAAAGCTTCCATGCTTTCTTTTCTCAAAAAGCCTCCTTCCTATTGGTCCTTTTCAGCTTTTAAAAGCACAAAATTTATCTACAGTTTTTATTTAATAAAATTTATTTAAACAAGATATTATCTATGCTAATTTAATATTAATAAAAGATATTATTCAATTATCTTCAACAATATTTATTTAATTTAATTATAATCAACAATATTAATTTAAAATAATTATTTACTCTTATAATAAATTAAATCACTTTTTAATTTATAATATATTTAAATTTAACCATTTAACTAACACACAATTAAATCAAACAACTAAACAACCTTAATCCATTATCTTATAAAACAAGGTAAATTAAATAAACATGAACCATAAATCACTGAATACTTCAACAAAACAAATTACACAAACAACGAAAACGAAAACCACAGTCATAACGTGACTCACAACAGACGACGACTTGGGACGGGGACGCTTCCAAACCTACTCCCTTTTTCAACATTTTTACCCGTTGGGCTAGTTTATTGCTCGCCCTGTCCTGCCGAAGCAGGTGGAATCGAGACTTATTCCTGCAATCCTGCATCCAAGCAAACGTCAAACAGCACATGTATACATATATATATAACTCAACATCCTACCGTGAGAAGGAATCGCAGTGTAGCAGGGCACTCATGAACGAGTGATGCTACCCTGTCCTCTCACCTAATCTACTCTAACAATTACAATGTCAATAATAACTAACATTTCTAATCCAAATAGATCATAAGATAACATTATACTAAACTACTGCATCATAACTAATTACTAAACCTTTGCATTATAAAATAATATTGAATTCAAATCACATGATTATAGAATTATCACATCGACATTTACAATATTAGAGAGAAAGCATTACCTAATAAAATAATCCAAACCCTACATATAGAGTATCATAAATCACAATAAGAATATCAATTGTAGCAATCAATTAACTACATAACCACACACACCAAAATGATGAATCAGCCACCAACACAATCCAGTATCACACTAATATATAAAGCAAACAATAGTAATAAATAGTATCAAAAACATAGGGGTATTACATTTGTCTCAGCTCATGTGGTTGAGACAAGTGTTCTCGCTTTGTGAGATACCTCTTGCATGGTCACTTGCCACTCACTAGAACACTTGTCAGGTGAGTTAACAAGTGTTCCATCTTTGCAGGGTTAGTCACTCATTGTGTTTGACATGACTACCTCCACTCCCTTGCCTATTTAAGCAAGGTAATATTATATATTTTACTCAACTCTTTTATGAATATCTTTGATAATGTAAATTAGGCTCATTATGTACAAGTGTTTTTGTGGAAGTTTCAATTTATTTTTGTTATGGTCTTGTTAGAAATGCTAACATGGTATCAAATAAAAAGCTTGGTAGTAAACCATAAAAACACATACACACAATCGGCCCAATTTACATTATCAAAGAGATTGATAAAAAAGTTAATTAAAATGTACAATATGACCTTGCTTAATAAAGCAAGTTAGTGAAGGTAGTTATATCAAACACAATGAATGAATAACCATTCAAAGATGGAACACTTGTCAACCCACATGAAAAGTGTTCTAGTGAGTGGCAAGTGACCATGCAACAGGTGTCTCACAAAGTGAGAATAGTTGTCTCAACCACATGAGGTGAGATAAAAATCTAGATGTCCTCTAAGTGAAATTAAGTGTAGTGTGAATAGGAATTTACTAATTATACTAAAATCTAACTAGTTTAATAATACCTTTTTTCACACTAACATCCCCCCTTAAGCAATACTTAGGGAGTAAGCTAAATACTGAAAATGAGTCCCAATAATAAGGCCTGGTAAGGTAATCATGTACCACAATGATCTCTCACAAATGGAGAAAAAGGAGAAAACCCAAGGGGAACAAAACTTCTCTCCAAAAAGAGAAATAGAAGGATACAACCTACTAAAGAGATGTCCCATGAAGATATAATCATGATGATGAAGAACTCTTGAAGCATGTTGAAGTTGTAAACTCTACCAAAGATGAACTGGTGTTTTCTAAAATCAACGAGGCTCCAAGAAATGTAGATCAAGATAAGAGATACAAAAAAAAAAAAAATGAACATATGAAACACTACTCAACCATGAATAAAAATATGCCTATGAAGTTGAAAATATAGATAGTACTATGATTCTAGAATAAGCTCAATAAATGCATGAGTGACATATAGTATACTACTAAAATGTGCATCACAATGCTCCACATAAGTACTAGAGTCTCATAAAATATGATCTACTAAGATAATCCCCCATATGAGAGATAAAGAGATAAAGATAGAAGGTTTATGAGACACCCCAAAAGTAGAAGGTTTCTCCACTACTCCATTGAAAAATGCATTACCATAACACTGTTATAATCCCCCTTGATATTGACAAGAAGAGTTATAAGCAGACCAACTAAAATTGGGCACAAAAGTGTGCACACAAATTTAGATCCAAAATTAGGTCTAAAAGATGTATAAGAAACTTAAAAATGGTGAGCATCAAGGAACACACACATGAGGAAAGAATTAGAAGGACCCAGTGTTGTGATGGAAAATCTAGGCAACACATATATAAGATGAGAATCACAAGGATCCAATACTATGATAGAAAATCAAGGCACTACACAACTCCCCATGACACTTTATAATTTAGTCTAAGTACAAAATTATCTCCGTAATGAACACACATTCAATTTTTGTGGCACTATATATGAGTGCATCTAAAATCTCATTTGTTCTTTAGAGTTCTTACAATTTTATGTCATGAGGTGGACAATGAAGATATATATCAAGTATGTCTTTCAAACCTCAAGAAAATGATAAAAGCATAAAATGAAAACCCCATTATTCTAAAAATGACCCCCCCTTACAACACTTTATCAAATATAAAAAAAATATCTTCCCATTAAAAAAATTGAAATAAATACAGATCAACAAACTAAAATTGATGCATAATAGAATCTTCTAGGATTTTTTCATTTTGATCTCCACATATCTCATAATTTCTTATCCAAATATCATGATGGAAATTAATCCATTCTTAATGGCGCACATTGTGATATCAATATAACAAAAAATATTCATGTAAAATGCTTATTCATGTAAAATCACCTTAAGATCTCTAGTATTGTTTTTGTATATCAAAGATAAAATATATTTTATAGCTACCGACTTCATTAGGTATATGATTAGTCATTGGAAAATAAACATTCATATGGATGAAATAAAAAGGATAATATTTTATGACTCTTTGAGTTGATATATTTAGTAGGATGATTGTTTAGTACTTAAAAACATGGAAATTCTACTTACATAAGGGTTTTGGAAGTAATTTAGGTCTCAAATCAAAATTAAGTTCTAATCCAACCACCAAATATCTAAGGAGGGTGTTATCTATGTTGAAAAAATTTCATTCTTGTTATATTAAAATGGTCACAATCACTCCCTTTCACTAAAACACAAAGATGACAAGGTGAAAAAAAAGGTAAGGGAAATAATTTTTTTAACTCTTACATATCCATAGACAAAGTGGAATTGCATGGAATTTAAAGCATATTTTTGCTAGAATATATATTTTTTCCTCTCTTGAGTGTTAGTTTCACTAAGTTTATTTAAGGTGTTCAAGTATCCTCTAAATTTATTGGGTTAAAATAACCTGCTTATAATGGGTGGTTGTTGAACTCATAAAATGTATTAAGGAGAAAGCTTGGGAAGGATATCTCACCTATTATTTTTTTTAATTGATCATTACTATATGATTAGTAGCATGATTTTTTTCCCTTGAAGGAAAAATAACAAATAATTCATACATATTCTCATGAGAATATCTTTTGATCTCCTTGATAATTATCATTAGACTATAGTCTAGATTTATGAGGAATACTATATGCTTATTTGCAAATGATAAATGCATATTAAATTTTTTATCAAGAATCAATTTACTTTATTGTTGTGTTACTGACTATAACATGGTAATTTTACTTTAGACTACATGTCCTCAAAATAAATGGTGCATGTTGGTGTAAATAGGTGTTTTAAATACCTATCTTGGTCCTATTTACATTGTTATGTCCCCTAGGTCCTAGCTTTCTTTTTTCTAAAAGTCTTAGTTGTCTAGATAAGATCTTATCATATCTTATCTAATTGGATTTTATTTAGTGCTTGAGTCCTAGGTCATTTAATGTTGGTACATAATAACACCTTTCCTAGATATAAGAAATACATCATATGTACATTGTAACAACAATTAATCAACCTATAGTCATATTCAAGATGACAATCTTGCATCCATAATCATAGCATGATATTTTTTCCATTTCTCTCTTGTGGAAGTTTGTAGAATGATTTTTCCCTCTATGTAGTGGTATATTTTTAAAAAAAATTGGTGCCTATTTTTGCCAAAAATTATAGATTCTCAGTAGTTTTTTTTGAGTTGTTCTCACTTTTGGAACTTTCGGGGCTTCATTCTTACTCCTATGGTAACATTTTTGGGTAATTGTTTTTTAAAGTGCATAATTTTTTGTATAATTTGCAATGGTGGAATCATATTTATCTCATCTTATGTAATTTTTTTATTTTGAGCTTGTAGCCAAATTTTGCAATCTATATGAACTAAAATTAAGTCTAATTTGTTTTTGTTGCAAAGTGGCACTTGTAATTGCACTAAGTACAAAGTACCACAAATCATATATTTCTAGAGGGTTCTTGATTGAGTGATTTTTTTTTGTGGTAATCTTGTGGTTTGCCACTTTTTTTTTCTTGTTTTATGTTCTTACAATGGGGAAATCATAAATTGAACTCCTAACTACATATAACTATGCTTCATAAAGAATCAATATGGAAATATCACATGATGAAAGGTCTAATAGAATATCTGAATGAAACCATTCATCAACCTACTAATGCTAAAGAATTGGAAAAGTGGAAGCTTGATCATGGGAAGAAACTTGGATGCATATGTTCATTAATCTCATTTAATTTACAAATTCTTGTTGAATCATGCAAAAAAACTAAGGAGGCTTGGGAGAATTTTGAGAAATTATATGGTAAACCTAATAATCTGGGAGATTAGATTGATAATGTTTTGATGAATCTTGATCCTAAAAGTTTTGACCACTGTCAAACATAGGTTATTATTGATGTCAAAGGTTGTTAGTAATGTCATTGATGTTAGAGGTTGTCATTGTTGCAGTAAGGATTTTGAAGTCAAAGGAGTTCTCTATGTAAGGGTAAGCTTGTAATGGTACTTGAATTATCATTATATTCCATTTGACTTATCATTTTGAGTTACTAAAGATTATAAAAATATTTGTTGAAGCATGTTGTATGTCAGAAGTTCAATGTGATATATTCTAGTAATTTTATTGTCAGGATGAAAAATCATAAAATACATGTTACTACAACTACTAAGGTGTGATTGCATATCTTTTGTATGCTTGCATCTATTATCTATGATAGTGGTGGTTTGGAAGTCTATACCGAAATGTTTCAGTTTAGTTTTTAGGGAAAAGAGATTTATCTAGAAATACAATTATGGTCTACATTTCTTTCAGAAATTTAGTTTTTCTCTATAGTTTCAAAGGAGAGTATGTCTACACTAGTTCTATCATATTCTCAAGTTTTTGGAGGATATGCTCAACATGCAAAAAAATTGTAATGAAAAAAAATTATTTGTTTATGTCTATCAATGTGTTGGTGTTCAAGGTGTGCACAATAATGTCTAGTAGCATGCAAAATTCAAATCTTGTGTGTGATGTTAAGATAGGACCTGATTAAGGTTCTTGTGGTAGAGCACTGTATCATGTTCTTTTAGCGGCAACAATTTTTGTTTTGAACCAACACGTTACATGTTTCATGTAATTTAAATTTAGGTCCACTTTATGTCATCATGGATATTTAAAATTCCTAGGTCGACATAGAAGAGTGTTAAGGGTAAGTGCAAGAATTTGAGTCCACTTCTAGTGGAAGTGTCATTTTTTAGCTTTAAAATAGGTAGTCATTCATTTTTTAGAATAGGTACCCATTTTAAAGTGGGTACTCATTCCAAAAGGTTTGAATATCACAACTCATGTTTCTCATTTTCATGTAGGCTTGGAAAAATCATGTTAACCCAACCCTTAGCCTTAGACCTACAAGTACAAGGTCATGACAATATCGGGAGAAAAAACTGACTGTCAATATGGTTGATGTGGTTTTTTTTAGAATTATTTTATGAAATTAAAACCCATTTTAGATGAGATTTTGTAGATTCTAAATATGTAATTATTTTTCCAATTGAATTATTTTCTAATTTTTTAATTAATTTATGATGAAACAGGTCCATAAACTTGAATTATTAGGTTTTTTTAGTATTTTAATAACTTTTTATCAAAATAATTTTTAAATTTATTTTTTTTACGAAAGAATACAAAAAATTATTTTCAATTTAAAAAAATTAATAAAAAAAACTGATTAGTTTAGGTGAATCTTATGCATGACGTACACAATTATTTTTCAAAACACCAAATATGGCTAGTAAAAATTAACAAAAAAATATATATTCAATAAAAAATTACAAAAAAAGTATGGAAAGCATGCTTAAGTGAGTTACAAATATTTTCTCAAAAGGATTTTAAAAATATGATTATTTAGGTCAAAATATGGATGACATACACGTGCATGGTATAGCAAAAAAAATGACTTATAAACAGTGGATTTTACAAAAACCTATTGAAAATAAATTTGTATAATTTAAGTATTAAAATAAATTACATATTTGTAAACTAGAATTTGAGTACTACATTTTATAATTAGTGAATTTTTCCAAGATTCCATCTCTAAGTGCTTCAAATTCTCAAGTCAAATGTGAAAAATTCTGAAAATCAGGGAAAACACTTCCACTTTTTGGCCAAAAAGTGGACTCAACTTCTTGCCAGAACCCTTAATGTGATGTCATGTATATATTTCTCCATTGTGTAAATGTATTGTGTGACTTTGTGAATTAGAATCACACCTATGTGAAGAAAACATGGTCGGTGGTACACATTGAAGAGAAGGAGATGATAAAAGGAGAGATGCATTTTAGTGTGGGGTATGTGCAGGATCATGGAAAAAATAGGGCTTTAAGTGGCAAAAAATTTAGAAAAATTAGGGTTAGGAAACTTGACATAAAAATTTGAATAATTTATCTATATTATTTCAAAAATATGTAAGAATAGAATTTGTAGAAAATTGAATGTAGTTTCTAAACTACTAGGTATATTTTAAAAATAAAAATCTATTTGGTGAAATTTTGAAATTTCAATGCAATAGTACTTAAATTTCTTGAAAAATAAGAAGTAGGGTGTCTTCCCACCCTAACCACAATAAAATGATAATATTTTTATAATATTTTAGATATAAGTAGAGGACTCATGTCTTGATGTGATGCATATTTTTTGTAATTTCTTTCCATGTAAATAATTAATTCTAAATTTTTTATTACAAATTTTAAAAAATATAAAACTTGTATGTTGACCACCTTAACTTGGTCAAAACTTCATGAAATTCAATTTTTCTTTTTTAATCCTATAGTATGTGAAGCATAGAATGTGACACATGTTTTTGATTCAAAAATGTGATACCTTTGAAAGCTATAGATGTTTTTCAATCAGCCTATCAATCAGGACTTTAGTTGTAATTCAAATAGAAAATGAATAATAATTATTTATTAAATTTGAAGTAAAGAATAATTTATATTTGTGAAAAGCTGAGAATCTCCTTTAAAAACCCTTTTTGTTTCATCAATTTTGGGTAAAAAAAAGTCATCAACCACATGGGCCATCATATCACTTACATATCACCACTTTTTGGCCCATCATGATCCTACACATACCTTGTGTGCACCAATATTAGAAGATTATATGCACAATGAGGAAGAATTTTAGTTGTGACTTTTGCATGTGTTTTGTTACATAGAAGATCTGTGAGCATTATCTTTGTATTTCATTAGGATTGGTGCTCTACCTATTATACTAATTTCATTGGGGATTGGTATATCCTATAGGTTGGTGCCTAGAAACAAAATAGCGGATTGGTATCTCTAGTACATTGGTTCCTACTTCAGTGTGAAAAATTCACTTGTATATTTTATGCATTATAAGGTTGGATTTGTGTAGTAGATCCAAGCAGCTATTGTCACTGTATTTTTTCCCATCTTTGGTTTCCATTTATATATGGTGTTTACTTCTATACTTTAATTTATTATGTGAGGTTTGTTGTGAAGAATCTTACATATTAAGATAACTATAGTAAAGTTAAGAATTTTGAATTGATTAGATCTACTGATTCACCCCCCTCTTAGTAGATTATGTTTCCTTGAATTGGTATCAGAGCCAAGTTCCTTTGAAGAAGCCTAAAAAAATAAGGTATTTATGGGATGGCATAATCAGCCACTTAGAAAGGATTCTTTGGAAATAAAGAACCATTATTTGATGGATCCAATTTTCATTTTGGAAGGTTAGGTGAATTATTTCCTGATGGATCTTGGAATGGATATCTGGATGTTAGTGACAAAGGGATTTGAGATTTTTAATAACCCTCCTAGGGATCAAGCCAGAAAGAGGGCTTGTGAAATCAATGCTAAGGTAAGGAATGTTATTTTAAATGGATTGAATAACTTTGAATTTTTGAAAGTGATGTAGTGCAAAATAGTGAAAAAAATATGGGATAAAATAGAAACCATTCGTGAAGGTGATAAAAATTCAAAGAGGCAAAGCTGCATATTCATAGATCTTAGTTTGCTTGAGCTTGAAGTTAAGATCTAATAAGAAAATATTACCACATTCCTACTTCTAGTTGATGATGTTTTGAAAAAGGTTAGATCTCTCCCTAGAAGGTTTGGTTCTAAAGTATCTACAATTGAAGAAGCTAAGGATCATAATGCTTTGAAGTTGGCTGAACTATGTTGGAATTCTAACTACTTTTGAAATGAGATTTGAAAGTGAAGATTCTATAAGGAAATAGGTTTATTTAAGAGTATGAGAAGGAGGTTGATCAAGATTATGATATTGGATAAAATACATAGGAATTTTTTTTTGGAAGTTACAAAAAGGTTTTGATAAGTACAAAGAAAGCTACCTTTAAATTTATTTTATTGTGGTGAAGTAGGAAGTTTATGACTAAGTGTCCTCATAAGAATTCTAACAATGCTGAGAAAATGTATGGAAATAAAGGTTAGAGGAAACATAACAGTTTCTACACTAATGAGGAAGCAAACTACTCTACTGAAGAAGAAGATGAAGATATATTTAGAGATGAAAAAGAAAAGGTTTTTTATATGGATTTTGAAGCTACTAAAGGAGATGTAGAAATGGATTCTAGAAACAATGAAGATGAAGTAGATCTTGGGGAATAATTGCTTATGATGGAAAATAAATCAAAAGGATGAAGAATAGAATTGTAGAAGAAGTGAAGGCTAAAGAAAAGGTATCTTAGGATTTGAAAAAAGCATAAAAGATGGTTGTTGATTTGAAGACCTAGAGATAAAAGAAGCAGAAAGGATTGAATAATTCCTAATCAAAATGTTGATATCAAAAGATAAGGACTATGATCTAAGCTAGAAACAAAAATTACAGTGACAATAAGAAAAGAGATTGAGAAAGTGAATTAGTAGTTGTAGATGAAGTTTGGAAAGAGTATTGAAACTCAAGACCAAATATTGGGAAGTCAGATATCTCTGCATGTCAAAATTGGAATTGGTTTTGATGATTACAAGAGTAAGGTGATAGAACAATATGTCAAGACTGGTAAAGAAAGTTCATAACTGACTGGCTTCAAAAGTTCAAAGTATAAAATAATCATGACATGTGATGAAAGAAAGACACCAAATGATGGATTTATTTAAGTGGGGAACAAGAGAAGAAGATCCATAAGATAGGGATACATCACCAAGTTCAATTATACTTTCTTTGGTTATTATTTTAATTGAAATAATTTTGTTCATAAGGTTGTGGAATTTAGAAAAGATCTAGTAATAAGAAATAACTTTGTCAACAATAATGTATTTGCACCTCTATACAATTTTAATATCATTTTCTATAAATGCAATATTTTTTGACGCATTGCAAGGAACTATAAAAAGAATTTTTTTTAGTCCTCTACTAGAAAATGGATGAAAAGGATTAGAAAGTAGGAATCATGAATCAGATAAAACCTAGAAGAAGGTTTTAGAAGAGAAAAAGTCAGCAAAATCAATGATTTCTCAAACTACACTACATGCTCAGAAAGAGAAGGACCTCTAGATCATAGAAAATAGTTGCTTTAGCGATATGATTGGAGATAAAGTAAGTTCATGAATTTAAAGAAATTTCAAGGTGGCTCTATGACTCTTGGAAATAATTCTATTGCCAAAATTTCATGTAAGGTTACTTTGATTCTTGATGGTGGTAGGACAAAGAAAAATGATGTTTTGTAAGTTGAAGGTTTGAAGCACAATATTTTAAGTGTAAGTTAGATGTGTGATAGATGATATAATATATCTTTTAGTGTTGAAAATTTTGAAATTAGTGAATAAATCTCTAGAGAATTGATTGATGAAGGAAGCAAGATAGATAGTGACGTATATCATCTCAGTAAGATGAATGTACAAAGTTGTTTTTATGTAGAAAGAAGAAAGATGACTTTGGAACAAAAGGCTTGGACATATAAATTTTGATGAAATTATGACAATTAGCTTAGGAGGAATAGCTTGATACATTCCAAAGATCAAGAAACCTCAATCTACTGGCTATAAACCATGTCTTGAAGGAAAGCAAAAAAAAAGAAAATTTCCTACTAAGGAGTATTCTACATCAAAACAATTAGATTTGGTGCATAGAGATCTGTGTGGACCTATTCGGATAAAAATTATATAAGGAGAAAGGTATTTCTTGATTCTCATTGATGAATACACTAGGATGACTTGGGTCACATTTCTAAAATAGAATTCAAAGGAATTTGAGATGTTTGAGACAATCAAGGCACTGACAGAGAATGAAACCAAAAGAATAATCAAAGTTTTAAGGTTAGATAAAGGTAGAGAATTCACTTCTGATAAGTATGAAAAATTCTATGAAGAGCATGGGATCCAAAGGAAAAAAAATTCTCCTAAGCCTCCACAATATTTTTGAGTTGTATAAATTAATAATCAGACTATATAGGAGATGGAAAGAATAATATTGTGTTAATAAAATTTACTATATATATATTGGAGATAAGTAGTTCAGATAGTAGTATATATCCTAAACAAAGTTAAAATTAGATGCAAGAATAATATAACACCATATGAGCTATGGAGAGGAAGACCAACATTAGTAAGACATCTCAAGATATTTGGAAGAAAATGCTGCATCAAAAAGGATGAAGAAAATTTGGGTAAGCTTGATTTAATATTTGGTGAATGTATTTTTCTTTGTTATTCTTTGAGAAGTAAAGAATATAGATGTTATTGTACCATTGCAAATGATCACCCTTAGAAATTTCACACTAGGTTTAGCTCCCCTAAAATTATCGATCCTTATTGGGTCCCTAATTTCTTAAATTATGCATTTTATAGCCCATTTGTACCACTTTTTGAGAAATTGCAAGCATTGAACAAATGCTTCCAATTAATATTTTACCGTTGACACTTAATGTCTTAGAAAATAGGGTCAGGACCCATTCACCTTAGGGCATATAGGTCCCCCTATTTTATTGTGACCAATTTTGGATATATGTTGATGTCGGTATTTTAACATTCAAAATTCAAGTTGTAAATATCGACTGTTAAGATTTAATTCTCGTTAAATTAGAGAAATTCATATAAATAACTAGTTATTGCATAATTTGAAATTCATCTATGATTAAGTGAAATTATATTGGTGAACTTCTGGTTAAGGGAATTATCAAGAAATTCAAGAGTAGTATTTCAAAGCTTTGTTGCAACAATTCAAGATCTTACGATCATGCCAAACCCTATATGAGCTTATATATGTTCATGTTATCATTTTTTTATGAAGGCTAACACTTTTGTAGGTATCCAAATCATTCAAGTAATAAATCAAGAAAGATCAAAGACCTCGAAGAGATGTGTATGACTTTAGTCCTTCAAAGAAGCCATTGAAGGGTGGTGAGTTGTAGCACTTTGTGATTTCATCATTCCTTCCTATACATTATCATTTTATCATTGAAATTGTCATTGTGGAAGTGGAAACACTAACATAGGGCTTGACTAAGGAAAGCCCCTAAATGGCACATCTCTTCTCTTTGTGAATGTGCAAATTTCAAGTTTGAATAGGATTGAAGGAAGATTGAAGATAAATTTTGCATTGTTGCAGTTAAAGCTCTAGATCTTGTGAACTCATAGAAAATCACCTATAGAATTATCTGATAGTGTTCTAACAGGTTTGCAATTGGGAATCAGAAGCTAAGATATGTCATTAAAGGACTTCAAAACGAGAGCAGAAGTAGAAAAAAAGGACCCATACACCCTAGGGAAACTTTGTCCCTGTATAGTGATCATAACTATTTTTTTTGGCTAGGTACATAATCATTTGTACTTCCCAGATCTGACTACAAGTTTTTTTTTTTAGTTTTTTAATCATCAAGATATTGCAATTTTCATATTAGGGCACATTGTTGAATTAGGTTAATCTAGAAAATCAATTTCAATCCATTTCTAAGGCTCAAAAGGACCAGATCTAAGTCTGGTTGACTCACCTTCATGGTTGAAAGTCAATATTTATTTGTATCCTAATGTAACTTTGAAAAGGGAGCAAAAGCAATCCTAGGTTTAGAAATTATACTTAGGGTTCTCTTTTTTTAAGTTACATTTTGGTGAACCTAACTTGTTAACATTACATACCTTATGATATTCATCCTAAATCTAGGTTTTGTAGTATATTATTTTACAATTCATGTCCAGGGTACTTTTGCATCATAAAAAGATATATATTTTTTTAAAATTTCATATCATATTGAATAATAGGTTCCACTAGGGTTCATTTCAATCACTTAGATCATATCTACATTGACAATTGCATCCATAATTGTCATTTTTATTGTGACATATTTGCATTTACATCACATTGTCTTAATTTGAGCAAATTTTGGAAAAAAACCTCAGTTGTAGACTTGTTCACACACAAAAGAAGAACCTTTAGATAGTATAATAAACATCTAACATTTGAATTTTTAGAGCCCCTATCAAGAACTCAGATGCCCTTGAGCACCTCTATCCTTGTACACTTGCATTAACAAAAAATTTCACACATCTCTATCTATGCCTTCAGTCTATTTGTGCTTGTAGATCTTTGTTTTAGTATTCTTAATTGCATTCATATAGGAATCTTTAATTTAGCTCAAAAGGTGATAAAAATTGAAAAAAAATTGTATCGTTTGGTTTTGTAATTTCATTAAAATCATCATTTTTTAGATTTAGGCAGCTTACAATCAATTAATTTATGCATTTTATATTAGAAAATTTCATTCAAAATTGTTATTTATTGTTCACAATTGTTGCACACTTGTCTTGGCATAAATTAAGAAAAAATTGGAAACAAATTCACCATCAAATTTGTTTGCAACCAGACCCAAAATCCTTAAGCAAAATTACACACAACTAGATTTTGAATTTTTGGAATACTTTCCTAGGACACAAATGCCCTTGGGTGCCTCTATCCTCTTATTATTGAGTAAATATTTTTCACAGATCCTTCTTTTTGTATCCTTTGTCTTCTTTTGTTGTATAAACATGGTTTCTAGCTATTTTACTATGTTTGATTCTTAGTTTAGTATTCATAGTGGATACATTTAAGTGTTTTGAAACTTGTATGAGTTTCACATCCTGGTTTCCTATTGCCAATACTTTTGTGAGACATAGTTCTATACTTATGGCATCCCATAATATCATTACATATGATGTGAATCTCAAGTCTTCTAACTCGTTCATGCACAGTGTTGTCAATACTCAAACCATTCTAGACTCTATCCTTAACACTACCATACCAATGAAAACATTACAATAGTTCATTTTTATAGATATTGAGACTATGGTTTCCCATGTTCCTAAAGGAAAATTGAAATAATTGGACAAGGATTTAGAAAGATTTAAAGACTTTGTGATTATTGAATATCTATCTGATATAGTGGTCCCTATAGTAGATAACGTGAGGAAACTGATTAATGATGATCAAGGACTAGATGTTTCACATAGCCTAGCCCATATAGTTGATGCTAATATACCTAGAATGGCTAGTTGTGCTCAAGCTTTGGGATACACTCAAAGTCAAGGAGAAAATTAAGTATACCTCCCTACAACCATAGCCTCTATCCCTACATACAAAAATCCAATCGTTGCTTCAATGATACAAAAAAGAATTGGTATAAATCCAACATTTGGCCTTTCCACTAGAAATATTTATGGTTTTGGATCTTCACATGTAACATCTCAATTTTCATCCCCTCATAAATTTGCAACATAGTAGTCTACCAATCACATACACAATCCCATCATATTCACCACATTCCCAAAACATGTCAACCAATGATATTTTCATTAAACAACTTTTGCAAAATGTAACCTTACTCGAAAAAAAAACTCAACTTTGAAGCAAAGCCACAGTGGACAACCATTGCGATATGCTAAGAGGAACCCATTTTCACTTGAAAGTTTGAAAACGCTAATGCCACAAAATGTAGAGATACCTTGATTTGACAAGAATAATGGTAAAGGATACCCTATCAATAATATATCGACATATACGACCTTGTGTAATGACCTCATTTTTTAAGATAAACTCATGGCTAAGCTCTTTCCTAGGTTATTGAAAGACATGGCCTTAGAATAGTTTTCTTGATTTTTGAATGACTCAATCCACTCCTTCAATGAAATTGTTGATGCATTCCTCCAGCATTTCCAAGTCAACATTGGACCTAAAATTACAATAACTGATCTAGTGTAATGCAAACAAAGAAAACGTGAAAAAGTGATAGACCTTATAGAGTGCTATTAGCTAGTTTATTCACAAATTAATCTTACTCTTCCTGATTCGTATGTTCAATGAGTTTTCATTAAAAATTTATAACCTAGCATAAGGGATAAAATATTGTTGATGAAATATCCATCCTTTATACATTTGTGTATGGCCCTCCAGGATTATCAAAACTTAGTTATCTAGTATGAAGATACATCTTCATCTACTCTTGTGAGGAAGTATGAATCCATACCAAGAAACAATTATCAACCATTCAAGAAGAAAAAATAAAACTTTATCAAGTTACCTACACCTCAAAAAACCTACCACATTGAACCTCATGTTGCTGCCATGTTGATTCATATGTTCAATGAGTGTTCATTAAAAATTTATAACCTAGCATAAGGGATAAAATATTGTTGATGTAATATCCATCCTTTATACATTTGTGTATGGCCCTCCATGATTATCAAAAATTAGTTATCTAGTATGAAGATGCATCTTCATCTACTCTTTTTGGGAAGTCTGAATCCATACCAAGAAACAATTATCAACCATTCAAGAAGCAAAAATAAAACTTTATCAAGTTACATACACCTCAAAAAACCAATCACATTGAACTTCATGTTGCTGCCATAAGTCCAAGTCCATACCAATTTATACCGAGAGAGACAATTTACCTAGTTACCTAACACCCTCCATTTGATCATGTTACAAATTTTGAATAAGAACCTAATCTGACTACCTCTTATTAGACCTGTGAACACAACCAAACCCTTACCCCCAAGTTACAATCCAAATGCCTTTTTTCAATATCATCACACAAGTGGATATGATACAAAATTATGCATGCATCTTGAACATCGAGTTGAAGACCTTATTGGTTCTAATCACATCCAAATGGGCGATGTTAATGATCAAGGGAATAATTTTATTGCCCCTCCTAATAAAAAATTATAAATTACCAATCCTATGCCAAACCATCCATCCAAATTTGTACAAGCTTGTGATGATATTAATTGTAATAAGAATTATGATGACAACAACGATGAGAAGGAAGTAGATAACATTATTTTTTTTTATATATGTTCACCCACGTAAGGGACAAACCACTGTGTTACTCAACATTACTTTCACAAATAGTGATGCATCCATACATGCACTCGATGTTCCTCTCTATATCATTGGATGTATCAATGAAAAGCCTATACAAGGAATACTCATTGATCTCATCTGTTTAAACAATGTGATCACTGAAGAATTGTTGTTTGTACATGATATTTATCAAGATTCTTATGAACAATTGAAACCATGGTTGAAAACTCATGATGGTTTTTCTTAGCCTACAAGAGGTTTTATCACTTTTCCTCTTAAATTTTGACCAAAACAATTAGATGTATCATTCTCCATCATCTCGATTCTAGACCAATTCCATGTGAAGCTAGGTTACCGATGGCTACACTCCATGAATTTTCTCCCATCATTTGTTCACAAGTGCATAAGGTTCCTATTTGAAAATGAGATATTCATAGCGCATCATAGTGGGCTTAATCATTTTCCTTCCCATGGGAACTTTTCATTAGATTTATTTTGGTCTCGACCTTTGGAACCTAGAAAACCTCATGATCACTTATGTTTCAAGTCATACAAAATATTTAAAGTGAAGTGCATAATAAAACTATCTCTTACCAATATTCCTAAAAATGACAAGCCCATGGTTGTTCCTCCTCCACCAGTTATGGATGAACCTATGCTCCAAGAAAATACCCTTCCAAGTAACCAAGGGAAGTATGCCACTACTCCTCCACCCATATCATATAAAAGAACAAGAGACAATAAAATGATTCATTTTGTGCCTCTAAAGATAAAATAATTGTATAGACCTAAAGAGACAATGGTCTCCCAACCCTCAATGGTTCCTTCAATTCCTCCCTTAAGGGAAAAAAAGAGATAAATGGTCAAGAAACCCACTCCTACTGCATCACAAATTGAAAACCTTGCAAGAAGACACCAATATTCTAAAGAGCGTAGGTGTAGGCATCATGCTATCGCTCATCAATTGGAATAAAAGAATAAAATTGTGCATGATAATCCAACACCTATGCAAACAACTCAAGAAGAATTAAAATTTTCACCAAAGAAAGACATGGAACTAAAACAATAAGTGAAACAAGAACACACAACATACATTGTTATAAAAACTCCCACTGTGATTTTTTTGGATGATGAGGATGAATTTGATAAAATTGATGAACAAGTCCATAATGAGCTTAATGTGTTGTTTTCAAAGAAAATGAATTCAGTTGGTGGCAACTGTGATGATCCTCCTCACGAGAGTCACCAGCCATGTGTTAAAATTGGAGATTCTCCGAGTACAATACTTTCGCTAGTCCCTTTAGCTAGTTTTCCACCCTCCCTATATCATGAGCAAGAATGGGATGTGAACAACCTGCTATGGGTCGACTCACATGTGTGGAACTCCTTTATGTGTGTTTCGTGTGTTCTTTGTGTTTTCTTGCATGTGATGTGATCTCCAATGTTGTGTTGCTTGGCATGAATTTTTGTTTATGATTTTTCTTTTGATGACCCTTGTAGGTCCATTAGCACAAGGAAAAAAAGGAAATGAACATGTTGTGACATTCTTCTATTTCTTTCTCCATTCTTCTATATGTTGTAAACTTTGTCTTGTGTTTTCATTTTTGGAAGGATGCAAGGTGTTGAGACACTCAGGTATCTTCCATGTTGACCCAAAAAGTTTGTTTTTCTTCTCTCTCTATGTGCCATTCCCCCATTGTGTTAGTTGTTCCACCAGTATTTAGGGAATAATGTCAATTTAGACCTCTATTATATCACTATAGAAAAGATATATACTAACCCTAGATTTGTAGATCCCTCATGTTATATCTTTTTTTGGAAACATATCATTGGCATAGGGATTTCCAAATAGACTCTCATGACCTTCTATCACATGACATTTATCATTTTTCTTCCTTAAAGGAATTTCTCATAGGAGGGTGTTTAACAATTTCTTTAAGGTGGGGGCATACATTGGCATTATTTTCTTCACTTTTTTAGAGGTATTGGACTTAGTGATGTGTTGACATTGATATTGGTACTTTTTTCATCACTTTGTTCATAGGTGTTGAACTTAGTGTTGCATTAGCATAGAATTTTGATCTTTTGTACCACCTTATCGGAGTTATGAGGGATTATAACTCTCAGTATGGTTGACATGGGTGCACACATAGTGAATAGAGGACTTTACTAGAACTAGTGTGTTTCTCATTTTCTACCTTGTCTTGGGGGATCACCTAGTGAATATTAGACTTCACTAGCCCATGTACCTTCCTAGTTGTGATTAACCTAGAAAATATTAGACTTTACTATTATGTGAGTCATTAACGGCTTTAGTATGGATACTAGCATAACATAGCTTGCTAGCCCATGATTATCCATACCCTCATTTTTTCATTTCGTGTTGACATTGTATGTTTGTGTATGTTGTCTTGTTGCATATCATACATATGTGTGTTCCTTTATGCTTATACTAGTTTTCCAAGGGATCTTTTATTTTGGTGGCTTGATCACCTCTATAGATCCTTTGCCATCCTATCTCTTCAAAATTTTGATAATTGTACCCCTCTTGACATAGATTTTCTAGTTTATTGTGAGTCTAAGAATAAGTTCATACTATCACTAAAGTGAGGAATAAATGTACCATATTAAATTTTTACCCTTGAAAATTTCAAACTAGGTCTTGTTCCCCATAAACTATGAAGCCTAATTGGATCCCTAATTTCCTAAATTATACATTCTGTAGCCCTTCTGTACCACTTTTTGAGAAATTGAAAACATTGAAAAAATGAATCCAATTAATATTTTACCCCTCTCACTTATGTCATAGAAAATAGGTTCAAGACCCATTCTCCCTAGGGAATATGGATCCCCCTATTTTATGAGAAACCAATTTTGGATATGTAGTATTTTAACATTCAAAATTCAAGTTGTAAATGTTGGCTATCAGATTTAATTTTCAAGAAATTAGAGAAATGCCTATAAATACCTAGTTATTGTGCAATCATTTGAAATCCATCTAACATTAAGTGAAATTATATGGAAAAAATAATGATCAAGAGAACTATGAAGCAAGCCAAGAGTAGCATTTCATAGCTTTATTGCAGAAATTCAAGATCCTAACATCATGTCAAATTCTATGCTAGTTTATGTATTCTCATATCTTTTTTTGTGAAGGTGAACACCCTTTTAGGTCTCCAAAGCATTCGAACAATCAAGAAAGAAATATCCAAGACCTTGTTCAGTGATTTGCATGACTCTTTTCCTTCAAAGAAGCCATTGAACGGTGGTGAGCTGCAACACTTTGTGATTTCATCATTCCTTACTATACATTATTATTTTATCATTGAAATTGCCATTGTGGAAGTGGATATACTAACAAAGCCTACTTTACTAAGGTAATATCCTAAATGGCACAACATCTCTTCTCTTTTTGAATGTGAAAATTTTTTGTTTGAAGAAGATTTAAGGAAGCTTCAAGAAAAATTGTTAATGGTTGTTTTTAACTCTCTAATTTGAAACCCTACTAAGTTGTAGAACTTAGCAATTTGGTGTAACATGGGAACACTCCTAGGCTGTGGGTCACCTAAACTTGGAGTGGACCTCTAGATAAGGCTGGCTCCTAAATGGTGTCACCTAAACTACTGCTAAACTAATGATTTTTTGATGAAATAACTTAAGAAGGAAACATGAAAATGAAACTAACTCCTAAGGTGATGCACCAAAAATGAACTAGGACCTGCAAACTCAGTTTACATACATAATTTAAATGATGACTAAATTTTTCTTACACAACTCACTTATGTATGTTTCCTACTTGAATACTTTATAAGGAGGTTTTAATGCTAAACTCTTAGAATGAACTTGAGGTTTCACAACTAAAAGTGTTTTCATTCTAAATACAACTTATAACCTGCAACAACATACTTTCCTACAAAAAGGTGCTTAACATGGGACAAAATTACAAGGAAAGAGATAAAATTCACAAATAATTTGATCAAACAACCAGATGCACACAATAAAACATAAATTGAGAAGGTAAATTACTCAATATCATTGATATCCAAGGTACTCACTGGTATACAGGTCTCTCAAAGAGTTACAATTATGCTCCTACTAAAAAAAAACTCCAAGAAAGAGTTACCATACTACTGGAGAGAAAGAACTAATTCCCAAAAAACCTTGTTTGAAGTTACTTAAGCCCTTTTGAAAAAAACTATCCCACACATGTCCTTCTAGAATCCTCTGGTCAGATTCCATAGAAAATCCAAAATAAAAGCACCAAAAACCCCTCTAAAAGGTCACCAAAGTGAAGAAAAGTCAAGCTATGACCCTACCCATACTAAAAGCATGAGAACAATGCCTCCAAATGGTCTCATTCCATCCAAAACTTGGTCAAAGAAAACCCACACACCTTCCACATGTTGGTCAATCATCATCATTCAATCCTATATCCAACTACTTTTACTCATACCTTTGGTGTGTTTGCAAAGGAATGAGACCCAACTATAATCTCTTGAATTATACATATCAACACATGCTTCTTTAATTTTCATTTAAAAATAGCAATTTGATTAAGTGATTTATAACAATATCACTTAACTCAAATGTTTTACATTTAACAAGTGAGTGCAAAATAACAAAGGTCAAGATTCGGCCTATATGGGAGACAAATCAAAATTTAACTAAGTCTTAAAGGATTCCTATCCCTCAAATAGAAGGGAAAATGGAATTTACTAAGGCATAACCAGACCATGGGCATACATTAATTCATTGCAATTTTGTAAAAGATGGGAAAAAAATTCCTTCTCTCTTGTTGGCATCCTTAGGGTAGGAAACCCTAAACAACAAAACAAAGAAAAAGCTTCAAAAACATTTAATTTTTACAATCGAGCTTTTGGAGAACTCCATGGATGCCAACATAGGGGTTTTGAGGGAACTCTGTAAATAGTTTCCATGGCGAAATCTGAAACAAAAAGGAAATTTCTGACAGATTTAGCTTGGGTGAGCTTCTTGTAAGTATAAGTTCCTTCATTTCACTTACTTTTTTGTAGGAAAAAATGCTCAAACTTGAGCTCTATAAGTGAATAAAGATGAACACTCCATTATATACATTTCTCTATGATTTTAATGCATCTCTATGCCACGACTGTGTGTTTTAAAAATCATATTCCAATCATTTATGCTTTCTCTTGCACTTATTGAGAAGAAAAGGAGGGAAAAAAAAAGATCCTCAGGCATGGATTTTGTATTCTTGCAGAGGGTAAAAGTTTTTTCTCTTCTATTAGGTCGAATGCATTATTATTTCTTTTCATAGGTGTGAATGAAAGCTCATTTTGAGCTCTATTATATAGAAAAGTTGTGAAAATATACATTGATTTTTGTGTATTTCTCATGGAGGTTGTGGCTTGCATCTTTTTCATCTTGGCATTTCATTTTCTCTTGCAAGCTTGATTTCTAATATAGACCCTTAAGGGCTCGACCCCTTTGTATTCTTGCAATTTTTTCTTTGAATGGGCTTGTGGGTTTTCTCCAACCCTCTATATATAAGTGATAATCTCCATGCAAAAACACTCAAATGGCATTTTGGAAACCATTTACTATGGTTTGATGTACTTGATTATCTTGTTATTACTGCATTTCTGCCTTTCTTTTGAATATGGTGAAAATATTGTTCACTTCCCTGAAGGAAAAGAAAGCACTTTGCTTCATTATGGGCTTTGTATCTTTGCAACTCAACCATTTTCTTTTGGGAAAAATAATGCAAATGTAGTTCCCCATATGGCATCAGTTCTCTCTCTTTTCATGGTTTTCCAATGCATACTAAATGTACACATAGGCTGCCTATTATTTTCTCTCCATTTTGTCAACTTTGGCAAAATTTAGTATTTTATATGATTATACATAGTTGCATCATATATGTAACAATGAACATTGGATCTCGCTGCAAAACACTTGCATTTGGGGAGTAGATTTATCTATAGGAACTATGAAGCTTTACTACTATAGGTTGTAATCTCTCTTCATTATAAAAATATTCCATGATACATTACTTCCTTTCACCATCTAGAAGCGTCAACAAATCCCTCTCTGAATGCTCTCTCCCAAAGTTAAATCATGAATGCACGCTTCTATAATGTTGTTTATATGAAAAAGATTTCCTCTACACTTGGCACTATTTCCTTATTCCACTCCCAAAGTTAAATCATGAATGCACGCTTCTATAATGTTGTTTATATGAAAAAGATTGCCTCTACACTTGGCACTATTTCCTTATTCCATATCCTTCTTTGCATCAGAAAATACTTATTCCATATCCTTCCTTGCATCAATAAATCCTCTCTGAATGCTCTCTCCCAAAGTTGAATCATGAATGCACACTTCTATAATGATGTTTATATGCAAACAATTGCCTCTACACTTGGCACTATTTCCTTATTCCATATCCTGCTTTGCATCTTTTAAATCCATTTGATTATCTACTTGGAACTGTACTGTCCTTTGATCCCACAATAGTGGTTTACAATTTTTGGCCAAATTGGACACTGAAATAATATTTTTTAACTAAATCTTCACTTTCAGACACATATAGCGGCTAAACCATGAGGAATCTGGATATGATGCAAACTAGAGTTTCATAAAATTTTGTCTGTAGATTCTAAATATTATTTTTTCAATTTTTTTGGAATCAAATTGCACTTCTTTTTCCATCTCCCTCAAAAACTAGTTTTTTTTATTAAACAACATTTTTAAAAAGTGACGCTCACCATATAACGCATAAATTTGTTTTCATTGAGGATAAAATTTTAATTCTTTCAAATTTAGATTTGTAACTCCGATATCTAGTGCTTCCACTTGGTTAGATTGTTTTTTATTGAATATTCCTTTCCCTAATCAAATTTCAAAGTCAAACCAATTACAATTCAGACATAGTGCGACCGTATAACACGTAACTTTTTTTGTATCAAAATTCATTTTTTGTTTTTTTGTTGGATCAAGGACTTCAATATCTGGTGCACTCATATTTTTCTACATGTGCAGAACAGAGAGCCTAATTTTCGGTGAAAAACCTACATTCATAAGAAATTTAAAAATATATATAATAATAAAATTAAATTTATTTAAAATTATACTTTTTGGGAAGATTATAATAAGGACTACATAATTAGAAAAAATAAATTTAAAATTAATTCATTTGATCCCCCAAAAGGTAAATCAAAAGTGGCTTTTTATCAACATTTTGATAGGTGTAAAGGAGACTCTGTTATAGGTATGGTTTAAAACTAGCCAAGTTCTATCTAAGGGGGTTTGATCTAAGGTAGTTTGATCAAACCCTCTTCAATTGGAATGCTTTAAATATAACTTTTTAAGGCTTAAATCACTATATTTTCTAAAAAAATGCGATTTCAGCAAAAAATAGAATCTCGCAGAAATTGTAAACCAACTTTGTGGGATCAACAGTGCTCAATGACTTTAAACTTTTCATCTTGAACAATGAATTCAATTGTCACTCTTGATTTGGATAGGGCACTTGCTTTTGTCAATGTAAGTTGGATGCTTTTAGCAATCTTTTCATTCATAGGCTAACTTTATCAAACTCCCTGTCTACAGTCCCCATGAGTGATATGACCATCATTTACTAATACTGACCTTTTGCATATCTACCTTTGATTTTCCATCTATGTTCATTGTGTAGTGATAACTGCCCTAAAACATGTTTTTGTGCAATTGTGACATCTGATTATAAATGAAACATTTGAATGTGACCACCTTACTAGAACTACACATTATTCTTGGCCACTGCAATGATGACTACTCCTTCTATGTTGTTTGATGATTATCTCTTCCATGCAATGCTACGATTTATTGATGAATAAATATTGCATAAAGAATATTCTTTCATTCCTAAAGAAACTTAAACTCCATTGCACTATGGATTCTCTATTTTCCATGACCATCAAACTCAGATGCCTCTTTTTCCATGTGACTCTCCTCCAATTATGCCACCTGTATGACACCATTATCATTCTTCTTGAAAGTCCTAGAATTGATGCATTTGATGCATCTGACATGATCCTTGCAAGCTAATCTAACTCATTAACTTCCATTGTTATGAGTTTCTTCATCATTGTCAATTATGTTTTGAGTTAGTTGTATTATCCATGCTTTGTGCCTCTAGGTTATGTCCTTTGTGATCCATCAATAAAACTCCATATCGAGAATCAAATAAAGCTCCACTTATCATCTGTGCTTCAGTCTTCATATTTCTCCCGTCAAAGGAAAAAAATTATACACCATCTGATTTTTGTTCCATGTTTGGTTTATTGGGTTCCATTTGCCAATTATGTTGTGTATTTTCACCATTATCATAGAAATAATTTGTTTCTTGGGAAGAGACAAACTGTTTTCATCCTTGAATGCTTATTTTCCTTGTTCTTCAAGGGCATGTGCATGGTTTTAAGCATGTACATATCTCTTTGTACTATCTCGGGCTTGAAACATTTTTTGTATTTTTTCTTGCTTAACTCCTTTTGATGGTAGTCAGTATGATGACTACCTCAGATCTCCATGAGTTATAATTTTTCAATGCATATAAACATTATCACTTGAATTTCACTGTCATTTGGTATGACATCCATTAATGTAACAAAAACTTTCAGATTCCAAGTATGAAGTGAAAAGTTATCTTTGTCCCTAAAAAATGTGAAACCCCTTCTCTTCTACATTTGAGACTTACACTTACAAAATTCTGATTTACTCCTTAGACCTCCAGAAGCACTTACAAAAGCACATAACAAACATTATTTCCTTATGCTATCTCATTAAATTTTTTGTATCTATGATTGCTACATTTACGATCTTTTTGATATGTAAGACATACTTACTATCAAATATTGCTAACATTTCTATTTCTAATGGAAAGCTTGCTTCAAATTCGTAACACTCTTCACTATTATAACTCATTACTTTTCATTATGCATAGCCCTAATTTCTTAAAACACTTCAGTTGCATTGTTTTTTATTTATATTTTCTCCTATCAGTTGATTAGGTACTACTGGCATCCATGAATAAAATAAATGTAAGCATACCTTATTTCTCCATCCCTTCATGTGATTGAATGACTGGAAGCCATAGCATGATAGGTTGTCTCTATGAAGCTCCCATGTACAATCTGGACTCTTGATACACAATGTTGTCCTATGTACACACTTTCAATGTTTATTGCAAAGAGGAATATCCTCCACTTCCTTCCTCATTTGTAGATGAATAGTGAGTCTTTTCAAATGCATTGTTTCTCTTTTAGGACAACACATTGACATGGTTGACGTAAATAATTCACTCATCACCTGTAACTGCTCCATGTAGCTCATGATAGCTCCTCATAGGACTTGATAGCTCCTCTTCCATAATGACTATCCATGCATAGATATACACTATCTCTTGCATTTGAAATTGTCATGACTCCCTTAGCTTGTGGTTGTCATCCCACTTGTTGTGCATAAATAATTTCCTCTCATAGATTGCCATCACATCATGTTTTCCTTGACTGAAATGGGTCCACTTAAGAATATTGAAAGACAACTACAGTAGAGTAAGATCTTCAAGAAGAAAAGTTGCTGAGGAACATGACCAGTGAGTAGGTTTCCCTAGTGCTCATAATTAGTGAAAGTACTGTATTTTGCATTGCATTTCTCTTCTTCTCCATGACTGTCCCTTTGATCAACATGATGGCAGCCTATTATTTGGTTCATTGTGAAATGATGAAGAGTAATATTTCTTGATAATTCAGATAGTTTTGTTGCATCTTTTGAATCTAACAATGAAATTTGATCAAGTGGTATGATTCCATATTGATTTAATGCATCAAGAATGGATTTATCATCAATTTGATCAAGTTTCTCAAATTTTCTTACATTCCTACCCCTCTTAAAAAATAAGATGGAAGCATGCTTGGTTCAACCCTCGCGGGAGACATATTTTACTCTACATGATGTAACGAGATGAAACAAAATAATAACAAATATTTGACCTATACCTGCACAATGAGAAAACATGTTAGATAAAACAAAGCATATGATATATCTGCTTGATACGTCTCTTGTTTTCCTAGAAATCTATGGTATGCAAGCTATTTTAATGTTTATAAGCATCAGGCTATATGTTTATGGATGTTTTCCTATGTACTGATTGGTTATCCTTCATTTCTCTAACCAAATCTTTCTCACAAATACAAGAAAACTTGGAGCAGTAGGGGGAAAGCAAAAATTGGAGGCTTGATAAGTAGGATGACTGAAGCTTATGCAAGGAAACTCAACTAGGATTCGTCATTCAGGGAATGATGAGTCCCCCTTCCTTACATATGCATTTTTATTTCTTGTATCTATAAATGTATAGTTTTTTCTTTATGTGCATTAAAATAGTCAGTCCCTCAGCTTGTGAGGGACACTATACACTTATGATTATCAATAAAGACTACCTTTGTAATAAATGTTTACTATATTCTCTATTGTATGCAATTGCATAATCTAATAATGTAGTCTTTTGATAATTTTTCTATGCATGGGTTACCTTAGAATAGTGGTTTACACTTTCTAAGTGGAAGGAAATTTCAGATTTTTTCCATTCACCATACTGAATGGTTTCAGCCAAAAAAAATGGTTTGACCAAACCAATTCATTGGTTTGGTCAAACCATTGTCTTACCAACCAATGAAAGCCCAAATAAAAAAACATATTCAAATGGGTTCGGTCGAACATGGGTTCGACCGAACCCCTTCAATATGACAAAAACAAAAAATTGTTTCATTTTAACTGTCACTTTTACTTTGTTCTTTTACCAGTCACTGTCCCTGGTGCACGCGGCAAACAGAGTCCGTGACGGCGACCAAACAAGGTTTCTCTCTCCGGCGAAAGCAAATTTTCATTCATCTCTTCAAAGTTCATCATTCTAGTTTGCATATCGAGCACTATTGAGCACTAGGTATTTAAAATTCAATTTTTTTAGAGTTCAAAATGCATCTATTTGTTTAATTTTGAAACCCTAAATGTAAATTTTTTAAAATTTGTTGAATTCAAATTGCACTTGTTTGAAAGTTTTTAAAGCATTTTCAATATAGTATTTTGCTTCCCCGTTTTGCATATATTTTTGTCTTGTTAAACACCTTTCATGAGAAAAATGAATATCAAAACTATCAACTATCTGTTAGGGGATGAGAGGTCTATAATTTCAATGCATCTACACCTTTTCAATGCATCTACAACATTATTTCAAGTGTCAAATGCTCCAACATCACCTCCCCATCATCTACCATTTCATAGTGGACACCTTAACTATCATCCAACTAATAACACAACAAATAAACTAAACACATATGCCACAAAATAATTTTAAAACTACAAATTTAGGGTCAAACTTGTAGATGAAAATGTAAATTCCATACATGTAGGAGTGAACCATGAAAGTCATATCTTGGTTTGTTAAGGTGTCATAATATTAAATCTTATAAAAAATCAAGAATCATATCATTGATTATGTACATTACAATAAAATATCTACATATAAAAAATGAAGCTAAAAAGCCTAACCCTCTTTGTCAATTCTATAGTGTGCTTGTCTAGTATTTTTAAATTCAATTGTATGTTCGAAGGTAATTTGTGTATTTACTTATTGTATTTATTTATCCTAGCTAATTAGAAAAGAAAACTCTAAAGAAATTATTTTCTTTTCATTTTGGCAAAGCCATTTAATTTGGTATGTCCTACGATTTGGCCATAAAGGTTTTCTTGAATATTATTTAGTTTTTAGATTTAAGTGCTTTCTCATTGTCTAATTTCTTAATCAAATCTAAACATTGTTCGATCCTTATTTCCTTCTAATACCAAAATCATCCTCATTTCCTAGTAAGAAGTCATAGTTCAATCCCACCATGGTTGTGAATCAAGCTAAAATTGGTATGATTGGGAATATGCATGATACTAAATTTATCATAATGGAGAAGAATCATTTGACCATGAGGCCCTTGTTGAGAAAATGGTAATCAAGATATAGCTATGATGCACACAACCTTTCTTTGGATCTTGCAAATTTGGCTAGTAATATTAATCCTAGTACAATGATTGATCTCCTTCATATAATATGTTGATTAATAAGCCATGTGGAAAGAAAGTACTTAAAGTTAAATAGGTAAAAGGATAAGCTCAACAATCCCTTTGAGTGATGTGCCATTTTCCCTCCATCCCAAGCTTCTTCTTCATGTATTCCTCCTTATTGTTTTACTCCTATCTATCTTATGCAGTTTATTTCTCCTTCCACCAAATCTCCCTAAATTTATCCTCTCCTTTTTCCTAGTTCTCATCTCATGCTTACTTATTATGATGCACATATTCTCTTGTCTCCCACATTAGTTCTCCTCATTAATTTTGTTTACATTTCCTATGTCTCTCTACATCATGATATTCCTACGCAAGTCTTTGTCACTCCACACTCATTTATTATGTCACGATAAATTTATACACCACCTTCCATTTCTCATCTTGCCACTTTCATTCATGTCCTTAATCCTAGTGTGCCTCTATCTACCCTTGACATTAATGTTTAAAGTCTTGTTGAGATGAAAAGTAATGTTGATTCCTTACCTAATGGAAACAAAAAAAGACATACACATAAAAATCAAACACAATTCAATTTCTATTGAAAATTTTACATATCCATTTTTTGTTGGATTTTTTGATCCTAGATTTGAGATGCACAATGTTAAAGGAGATCCCATGACACATTCAAGGTTCTTTAGTGCTACATATTTGGATTTTGTGTATGATGATAAATTATTGGCTAAGTTCTTCCCATGAAATTTAAAATATTATGCTATTAAATGATTGTATTATCTTCCATTTGGGTCTATTTTTTAATATTGAAATTGGTCAATGCAAATATTGGGAATGTTCGATTGAAGTTTATTATTTTAGATTTTTTGACTGTAAACAAGGATCTACAAAGTATATA
>VDFB02341126.1:0-178550 GCA_007258455.2 Sequoia sempervirens | reverse complement strand
AAACAAAAATGTTTTTAAAGGAGATTCAGAGCTTTCCACCAATATATATTATTTTTTTACTTTGAATTTAATAAATAATTATTATTCATTTTTTATTTGAATTATGAATAAAGTCCTGATTGATAGGTTGATTGAAAAAAATCTATAGCTTTCAAATAATATCACATTTTTTCAATCTGAAACATGTGTCACATTCTATGCTTCACATACTATAGGATTAAAAACAAAAATTGAATTTCATGAATTTTTGACCAAGTTAAGGTGGTCAATCATACGAGTTTTTATATTTTTTAAAAGTTGTAATAAAAAAATCATAATTAATTATTTACTTGGAAGAAATTACAAAGAAATATGCATCACATCGGCACATGATTCCTCTACTTATATCTAAAATATTATAAAAAAATATTATCATTTTACTATGGTTAGGGTGGTCAGATAGATAACCTACTTATTTTTCCCCTAAAATTTAAGTGCTACTACATTGAAATTTCAAATTTTCACCAAATAGATTTTTGTTTTTTAAATAAACCTAGTAGTTTAGAAACTAAATTCAATTTTCTACAAATTCTATTTATACATATTTTTGAAATAATATAGATAACTTATTCAAATTTTTACGTCAAGTTGCCTAACTCTGATTTTTCTAAATTTATCACCACTTAAGGGCCTATTTTTTCCATGATGATCCTACACATACCCTGCTAGAAAGATCTTTTAAAGGGGAGGCACTTCACTAGTTTAAAATTTTAACAGTTGACTGCATTGGAATATGGGATTAACTAGGTGAAGCATTGTGCAAGCAATTTGAGGATAAGTTTGACAACTTTTCATTAGTGGAGCAGCTTACCACTATTAAGAGAGCTCCCCATGAATGGATGACATATTTTAACTTCTATTTCCAAAGGGAATCCAGGGATAGAATTCCATAAACTACAAGGCCTTTAGTTGAGTATGCATTTCTTTACTTTTTAAGAGCTTTGAATAGTGAAATTATTGTTATGATATAATTAATGGGTGGAAACACATTGCCATTATCTTATGACATAGTTGTAAGGGCTGAAAAAAACCTCATACAAGCTGGAATAATTGCTACTAGGCCTCCTATGCCCATATTCCTTGATATACAACCTCCTATGACCTTTCCAACACCTCAAATAGCCCCTTTACCAGTTGTTGTTAGCCAAGAACAAGAGATTAAAAGCAGTCAACAAAATATTGAAAGTATACTTCAGTCCTTTGGCAACAAGCTAGTGAGCATTAAAAAGAAACAATTCTAAGGTTTTAAGCCTTATTAGGCTCAAAATCAAGGTCAAAGTAATCCATATCAAGCTAATAAGAATCCATATCAAGGGAATTACCAAGGTGCAAGGAAAAATCTCAATTCAAGGCATTTTCAGCCATATAGTCTAGCTCCAATTAGTTTAGCTAGAGATCTTGTATCTGTTGAGAATAACCTTTCAAAAGATTACAAATGGTGCTTTCCCTACAACGAACCCCATAATCAAGCTACACGTTCAAATGGGGATATCAACTAGGATTTGATGGTGCAAAATGTTTCACGTATGCATAACGTGCCTAATGATGAATCTCCACAATAGCAGGATCTCCCTGCAAGTGATACAACTCTCCTAGATTAGCAAGGAGAGGATTTTTGTGGAGTGAATAAAGAAGATTCTTCGATAGTAGCCAATGCCTAAACTAAGAAGAGGGCTTTTGAAATTGAATAAATAGTAAACAAGGACAAGGAAGCTGTTGGCCCATCCAATCCTCAAGTACCAGACATTTTGCAAAGAAGTCCACAAGGCACCAATAAAGAGTAGCTTGGGAACAAACCCCAATCAACCCACTTGCAACTAGACCCTGCTATTGCAAGAACTCATCAAAAGGTAAACACTGATGCACCTTTCAATATTATTGAGTCCATGAATAAAATGAATGTAACCATGTCAATGTGGAATTCTTTATCCATCCTAGGTCAAAAATATTTATTGCAATCTACATTAACTGATTTGATTGTTTCAAGTGATGTTCCAGTAGGTCAAATCAAGGTTGTTTTTACAAATAAACCTCGCGACAATAGTAAGTAGTCAGGTAAATATGTCAAACCTCTCCCTTTTTATGTATCTTTGATAATAGGGGATAAGTTGGTTCATAATTGCATGGTAGATTCAAAGGCAAGTAGTTTTGTCATGCCCAAATAGATTGTTGATAGATTAGGATTGAAATATCACCCTCTTGAAAAGGGAGTGGTCCAACTTGGTTGGACAACCATTAACACCGTAGGTGTCATTAAGGGTTTCAGCCTTACTTTACATGCCTACCCCAATTTTTCCATCTCTCAGGATATATCGATCATTGATTTACCATCTCATTTTTCCTTGTGTTTTTCAAGAGATTTCACTACCAAAATAGGAGGTTACTTGTCCTCAGATTGGTCCCACGTGATATTTAGGACTAGATATGGGAAAAAAGTAATCATTAAATCTGAATTACTTGCCAAGGACCATATTGAGCCCTCTGTACCGAGTGTTGTTAATTCCAATTGTGATGTTTTTTATGATAGTGAGCATGCTACTACTCAAGAGTTAATTTCACAAGCTGGGAACATCCCAGGCATTCTTCTAAATGAGTGGGTAGCAGAAAATGTGGAAGATAATCCAAGAAACAACATTGAAGAAGTTGGTTCAAGGGTATACATATGCTACATGAACATGATGCAGTTATCCCAAACCTTGAAAAGAAAGTAGAACAGTAGTTAGAAAAACAAGATGAAGTATGGAAAATGTGTTTTGATGGCTCTAGAAGTAGGAATGGAGCTGAGGGGGTGCAATGCTTGTGTCCCCACAAGGTGACAAGTATTATTTTTCTTTCCATTTTGAATATTCATGTACTAATAATACTGTTGAGTATGAAGGTTTGATCCAAGTGTTGAAATGGGCTAGAAAGAGGAAGATTGGCTACTTACATGTATATGGTGATAGTGAACTTATTGTAAATTGGGTAAGAGGTCTTTATGTTACAAAAAGTGATGTTTTGAAGTCCTAAAAACATAGAGTATGGGACATGATAGAAGAATTCAATGCACTTTCAATTTGGTTTCTATTCCTAGGAATCATAATAAGCATGCAAATAGGCTAGCTACAATAGGGGCTTAGTTTGATATACCTAATGATACTAAGAAGGAAAAAGTGCAGCAGTATGTCAAGGTTATCATTAGACCTTCTATTCCTAATAATAACACTCACTGGAAATTTTACGAGAGTGATGAACAAGTTTTGAGTTTTCTGCTAGAAGAGGATGAATTTTAGTGGTAAACCAAGATAAGCTCAAGCAACAATATGTTGATCAAATCATCCAATTGAGAACTAACAAGCTACCCAAGGTCTAGTCACCTTGGAATCTATCTTTAGCACTAATGATCAACTCAAAAATATGAAGACCAACATGTAGGTCAAGGAGGAACATTATGAAGAGCTTGAGATAGTCAAATGTAAGCTCCTTAAAATTAGTAAAATTTGTTCACAAGAAGATAGGCAAACTTTTATTGCTCTTTATCAAGAGTTTCAAGATGTATTTCCATGGGAGTATTTAGATTTAAAGGGTTTTGATCCCAAAATTTTCCAGCATACCATAGAATTAGAGCCAAATGCAAAACCTGTTAGGTTGAAATAGAGGCCTTTAAATCCCAAACTTGAGCCTCTTATGATAAAAGAATTGACCAAACTGGTTGAGGGAGGCATCATTTTTCCAATCAAGCATACATCATGGGTCTCTAACCTTGCCCTGGTTAGAAAAAAAAATAGAGAGATTAGGCTCTATGTAGATTTTAGAGACCTCAATAGAGCCTCATTAAAAGATCATTATATGTTTCCCTCTATGGAGCAGATTTTGCACGTAGTAGCTGGTTCCAAAAGATTCTCATTACTTGACAGTTATTCAGGCTATAACCAAGTCTTAGTTAAAGAAGAATACTAGTATAAGACTGCTTTTACCATGAAATGGAGCACCATAGCCTATAAAAGAATTCCTTTTGGCCTGTCCAATGTTAATGCCACTTTCCAAAGGGCAATGGACATGGAATTTCAAGGTCTAATCTATAAGCTAGTGCTCATTTACCTTAATGATATATAATAGTGTTTTCTAAGAATGCAGATGAGCATTTTTCACATTTGAAACAAGTATTTGAGAGGTGTAAGGAGTTTGGTATATCCCTCAACCCCCAAAAATGTATTTTTTTTGTCCATGGAGGAAAGCTTCTAGGACACAGTGTGTCAAAATAGGGGATCACCATTGATCCATAAAGAGTAAGTGCCATTTTGGATTTTCCTTTACCCAACCATAAAATGGGGTTGCAAATTTTTCTTGGAAAAATTAATTTTGTTAGAAGGTTTATTCCTGATATTGCTAATCTATTGAAACCACTAACTACCATGTTGAAGAAAAATGCAAGTTTCAACTACACAAAGGAGGACAAGTGCAGTTTTGAAGCTATAAAGGAGGCCTTATCAACAACTCCTACTTTGGTAAATCCAAACTTTTCAAAATATTTCATTTTGTATTCCTTTCATAGCATAGACACCATTTCTGCAATGTTGGTACAATAAAATGATTATGGTATAGAACAACCCATTTACTTTTTCAGTCAAGGTTTGGAAGACCATGAACAAAGGTATAGCTTTTTAGAGAAACATGTATTGGCAACTATTAGGAGTTTGAAAAAATTTAAACACTTGGTTTCTAACAATAAGGTGCATTTAATGGTTTCTCACCCTAGCATGAAAGAGTTTTTGTTAAGAAGAGACTTGACTAAGAAAATGATAGGATGGATTACAAAGGTCATGTAATATGACATTGACATCAAAATTACCAAGCTTGTAAGGGGTAAGGGGCTATGTGAACAGCTTGCTTCAAGGTCTAAGAATGGGTTAGAAAATAGAGAAGGAGACAGTCATGGTCATTAATGGTGATCCTCAAAATGTTGCATCAACATTGGGTGCAAGTTGGATGAAAGATATGGTTCATTTCCTACAGACTGGTGAATGCCCACAAGGTTTAGATAGGGCCAAAAGGAGGTATTTTAGATTAGATTCAATTCCTTATGTGATGTTTAATGATATTCTATTTAGAAAAGATCACAATAGTGTACTATTGAGATGCATTGATAATGATCAGATAGATAAAGTTCTTCATGAGTTCCATGATGGAACAACTAGGAGACATTTTACCCCAAGAACCACAACTTGTTAAATAATGAGAGTTGGCTGCTATTGGCCAAGAATTTTTAAGGATGCCCATGCTTGGTTCAAAAATATGTCAAATGTGCCTTTTTTGTAGGCAAAGAAAGGCTACCAACTTTTCCTCTACAACCTATTCAAGTGGAATAACCTTTTATGAGGTGGGGTAACCATTTTATTGGCACCATCAACCCACCTTCTACTGCAAGTCATAGATGGGTCCTTATTGCAACTGACTATTTTAAAAGATGGACTGAAGTAGTTGCTTTGAAAGAAGCCAATAAAAGTGATGTGTTACATTTGTATGATGATTTGGTAACCAAATTTGGAGTACTTGAGTCAATTATTTCAAACAATTCCTGAGCCTTTGTTGGATTGAGAGTATGTGATTGGGATGTCAAGAATGATCTTCACCTGAATACATCATCAAATCATTAGCCTCAAGGTAATGGTTTGGCAAAGTCAACAAAGAAGAACCTGATCAAAATTATCAAAAGGAGTTTGGAGGATAACTAGAGAACCTGGAACACCAAGTTGAAATCTGTCTTGTGGGTAGATAGAATAACTCCAAAAAGATCCATTGGAAACTCCCCTTATATGTTGGTGTATGGTAAAGAGTCAAGACTACCTTTATCTATTGAGCTTTCTACTCTTGATATTGTGAACTAGCTTGAGATTTTTGAGGAGGATCCAAGGGCTGTCAGATATGCACAACTCGTGGAGCTAGAAGAAATCATGGATAAAGCCACGAAAACAATGGAGTTGCATCAACTCCAAGCAAATAATTTTTTTGACAAGAAAGTAACACCCAAGGTGTTTAAAGAGGGAGATGTTGTGCTTAAGTTGGATGAATTAAAAAGCAAGGGAGGAAATCACACTCAGTTTGGAAGTTTATGGAGTGGCTCGTTTGTCATTAGTGAGTGTAAGGAGCACAATGCTTTTTAATTGTAAAAATGTATGGAGAATTTTTTCCTATCCCAGTCAATGGGATACACCTCAAATGTTGTTTTGAGGTATGATCTACCTTGCATAGGCTAGATTAGGAGTTTATGTTTCAATAAGTGATGTTGCACATTAGTTTAAATGCAATTTTTCAATTCCTCTAAGTGTTGTTTTGCACACTTCATTTTATTTGAGTGTTTTGGTGTGTTGCAATAAGTTTCAAATGTTTCATACACTATTATGATGAGTTAAAACAATATTCAAGACTATTTTCAAGTCTTTTTTAAGTTTCCTAGTGACTCTGTGCCCAATGGATAAGCTCAGGAAACTGGTCAAGATGTTTAGCAGGAAAACATATGGTAGATGTCACCAAAAATGTTACCTAATTTTTCTTCCAACTAAATTAGGTAGAGTTATGGTTGTGTTTGTATTTAAACAATAATTTTTTTACATTTAAGTCTACTATGATACATCCATATGCATAGATAAATTATCAAAAGACTACATTATTAGATTATGCAAATGCATACAATAGAGAAGAGAGTCAACATTTATTGTGAAGGTAGTTTTTATTGATAATCATAAGTGTATAGTGTCCCTCACAAGCTGAGGGATTGACTATTTTAATGCAAATAAAGAAAAAACTATAAATTTACAGATACAAGAAAGAAAAATGCATATGTAAGGAAGGGGGACTTGTCATTGCTTGAATGATGAATCCTGGTTGAGTTTCCTTGCATCAGCTTTAGTCCTCTTACTTATCTAGCCTTCAGTTGTTGTTTGGCCCCTAGTGCTCCAAGTTTTCCTACATTTGTGAGAAAGAGTTGGTTAGAGAAATGAAGGATCACTAATTATTACATAGGAAAAACATCCATAAACATACAGCCTGATCCTTATAAACATTAAAATATCTTGCATACCATAGATGTCCAAGAAAACAAGAGAGTTATCAAACATATCTATCATATGCTCTATTTTATCTAGCATGTTTGCTCATTGTTTCCTCTGGTTACAACATGTGGAGTAAAATGTGGCTCCCACAAGGGTTGAGCCCAACATGCTATTGTCTTGTGTTTTAAGAGGGTAGGAATGTAAGAAAAATTGAGCAACTTGATCAAATTGATGATAAATCTATTCTTGATGCATTAAATCAATATGGAATCATACCACTTGATCAAATTTCATTATCAGATTCAAAAGATACAACAAAACTGTGTGAATTATCAAGAAAGATTATTCTTCATCATTTTATAGTGAACCAAAATATAGGTTGCCATCATGTTGATCAAAAGGGCAGTCATGGAGAAGAAGAGAAATGCAATGAAAAATACAATGCTTTCACTAATTAAGAGCACCAGGGAAACTTGCTCACTGGTCATGTTCCTTAGCAACTTTTCTTCTTGGAAATCTTACTCTACTGGATATGTCTTTCAATCTTCGTAAGTGGACCCATTTTAGTCATGAAAAACATGATGTGATGATAGTCTATGAGAGGAAAGTATTTATGTAAAACAAGTGTGATGACAACTGGAAGCTAAGGGATTCATGACAATGTCAAATGCAAGGGGCAATGCATGTCTATGCATGTTTAGTCATTATGGCAGAGGAGCTATCAAGTCCTATCAGGAGTTGTCATGAGCTACATGGAACAGTTACAGGTGATGAGTGAAACATTTAAGGCAACCATGTCAACGTGATGTCCTAAAAGAGCAACAATGAATTTGACAACTTAGTATTCATCTACAAATGAGGAAAGAAGTGGAGGATCTACCTCTTTGCAATCAACATTAGAATTTTGCACATAGGACAACATTGTGTATCAAGGGTGCAAATTGTACATGACAACTTCATAGAGACAACTCACTATGCTATGGCTGCTAGTCATTCAAAAACGTGAAGGGATGGAGAAATGAGGTATGCTTACATTTGTTTTATTCATGGATACCAATAGTACCTAATCAACTGATAGGAACAAATGTAAATAAAAAATAATGCCACTGAAGTTTTTTAAGAAATTAGTGATATGCATCATGAAAAGTATTGAGTTATAACAGTGAAGAGTGTTAGGAATTTGAAGCACGCTTTGCATTAGAAAAATAAATGCTAGCAATATTTGAAAGTAAGTATGTCTTACACATGAAAAAGATCATAAATGCAACAATCACAGATACATAAAATTTAATGAGATAGCATAAGGAAATCATGTCTATTATGTGCTTTTGTAAGTGCTTCATGAAGTCTAAGGAGCAAAGAAGACTTTTATAAGTGTGAATCTCAAATGCAGAAGAGAAGGGGTTTCACATTTTTCAAGGATAGAGATAACTTTTCACTTTATACTTGGAATCTAAAAGTATTTGTTACATTCATGGATGCCATACCAAATGCCAATGAAATTCAAGTGATAATGTTTATATGCATTAAATAGTTATAACTAAAGGAGATCTGAGGTAGTCATCATAATGACTACCATCAAAAGGAGTTGAGTGAGAAAAAATACAAAAAGGGGTCAAGGGTTATAGTACGAAGAGATATGGACATGCTTAAAACCATGCACATGCCCTTGAAGAACAAGGATAGCAAGCATTCAAGGATGACAACATTTTGTCTCTTCCCAAGAAATAAATGATTTCTATGATACTAGTGAAAATACATAATAGAATTGGCACAAGGAACCCAATAAACTAGACATGGAACATAAATCAAATGGTGTAGAATTTGTTGCCTTTGACAGGAGAAATATGAAGATTAAAGCACAAATGATGAGTGGAGTTTTATTTGATTCTGGATATGGAGTTTTATTGATGGATCACAAAGGACATAACCTAGAGGCACAAAGCATGTCTAGCACATCTAACTACAAATATAATTGGCAATGAGGAAGAAACTCAAAACAATTCAATTCAATGAATTAACTTAGCTTGCAAGGAGCATATCAGATGCATCAAATGCATCAATTCAAGGACTTTCAAGAAGAATGATAGTGGTGTCAAATAGGTGTAATAATTGGAGGAGAGTCACATGGAAAAAGAGGCATCTATAGTGAAATGTAATTTAATTTTCTTTAGGAATGAAAGAATATTCCTTATGTAGTGTGCACTCATCAATAAACAGTAGCATTGCATTGAAGAGATAATCATCAAACAACACAGAAGGAATAGTCATCATTGCAGTGGCCAAGAATAATGTGCAGTTCTAGTGAGGTGTTCACATTCAGATGTTTCATTTATACTCATATGTCACAATTGCAAAAAAACATGTTTTAGGGAAGTTATCACTACATAGTGAACATAGATGGAAAATCATAGGCAGATATGCAAAAGGTTAGTATTAGTAAATGATGGTCATATCACTCATGGGGACTGTAGACAAGGAGTTTGATAAAGTTAGCCTATGAATGAAAAGATTGCTAAAAGCATCCAACTTACAATGACAAAAGGAAGTACCCTTTCTAAAGAAAGAGTGATAGTTGAATGCATTGTTCAGGATGAAAAGTTTAAAGTCATTGAGAAAGAAAAAGAGAGGACACTACAGTTCCACGTAGATAGTTAAATGGATTTAAAAGATGCAAAGCATGATATGGAATAAGGAAATCGTGCCAAATATAGAGGAAATATTTTTCATATAAACAACATTAGAGAAGTGTGCATTCATGATTCAACTTTGGGAGAGAGCATTTAGAGAGATGATTTACAAATGTTTCTAGATGGAAAGGAAGCAGTGCATAATGGCATATTTTCAGAATGAAGAGGGATTACAACCTACAATAGTAAAGCTTTATAGTTCCTGTAGATAAATCTACTCCCCAAATGCAAGTATTTTTGAGTGGCATCCAATGTTCATTGTTACATATATGATGCAACTATGTATAATCATACAAAATTCTAAATGGTTCCAAAGTTGACAAAATGGAGAGCATATAATAGGCAGCCTGTGTGTGCATTTAGTATGCTTTGGAAAACCATGACAAGAGAGAGAATTGATGCCATATGGGGTTGCATTTGCATTATTTTTCCTGAAAGAAAATGGTGGAGTTGCAAAGATACAAAGCCCAAAATGAAGCAAAGTGCTTTCTTTTCCTTCAGGGAAGTGAAAAATATTTTCACCATATTTAGAAGAAAGGAGGAAATGTAGTAATAAAAAGATAATCAAGTACATCAAACCATAGTAAAGGGTTTCCAAAATTCCATCTGAGTGGGTTTGCATGGAGAATATCACTTTTATACAAAGGGTTGGAGAAAACCCACATTCCCATTCAAAGAAAAAACTACAAGAATACAAAGGGGCCAAGCCCTTAAGGGTCTATATTAGAAATATTGCATATATTTTTTGAAAATGAAGGGAAAGTAATGAAACCCTAAGCTTGCAATAGAAAACAAAATACCCAAGTGAAAATGATGCAATACATGACCTCGATGAGAAATGCATTTCAATGTATTCCAAATCGATGTGAATTCAACATTTCTGCATGGTTTGCTAGGGTTGGAGAAAACCCACACACCCATTCAAAGAACAAACTACAAGAATACAAAGGGTCCAAGCCCTTAAGGGTCTATATTAGAAATCTTGCAATTTATTTTCTGAAAATGAAGGGAAAATAATGAAACCCTAGGCTTGCAAGAGAAAATTAAATTCCCATATGAAAAAGATGTTTCTAGCTATTTAGAATTCAAGAATTTCAATGTATACTAAATGGATGTGAAGTCAACATTTCTGAATGGTTAGCTAGAATAAGATGTCTACATTGAATAGATGGAAGGGTTTCAATGTTCTAACAATCCAAATTAAGTTTGTAGATTGAAGAAGGCTTTGTATGGACTCAAACAAGCTCCTAGAGCTTGGTATTCAAGGTTGGATGGATACTTCTAGCATCAAGGGTTCCAAAGAGAAAGTGCAGATAGTAATCTATACATAATATAAGATGATCAACTATTGATAGTTGTGACCTATGTAAATTATATCATTTTTGGTGGTAGCAGTGATGACATCTACAGGGAGTTTCAAAAAACAATGTAGAATGACTTTGAAATGTCTATGCTAGGTGAATTATCTTTTTTTCTTAGGTTGTAGATTGCACAATCAAATAAAGAAATTTTCATTTCCCAAAACAAGTACTCAAAGGAAATGCCATGTAAGTTCAAGATGGAATATTGCAAACTGGTAGGAACACCTAGGCTCATATGATGCAAGCTAAGTAAAGATGATGAATTTTCTCCCGTAGACCAAAGATTATATAAATCTATGATTGGTAGTTTGTTGTATGTGACATCATCTAGACCAGATATAATGCAAAAAATTGGAATGGTTGCAATATTTTAGGAAACACCTAAAGAAATGCATACATTAAAACATTGAAGAGAATATTCAAATATTTGAAGGCTATTATGGATTTTGGTCTGTGGTATCCTAAGAGTGAGAATTTTACTTTGAATGTATACATAGATGTAGATTAGACAAGAAGAGCACAAATGGAAGTGGAATATTTCTTGGTGATGATTTGGTGTCCTGATTGAGCAAGAAATAGGACTCAGTTTCTTTATCAAAGACAAAAGCATAATATATTGCACGGAGGAATCACATTGCACTTAGGTATTGTGGATGAAGGGGAATTTAAAGGAGATGAAGGTTGAGTTTAATGAACCTATCTCTATTCTTTGTGATAACACTAGTGTCATTGGTTTGGTGAACCAACATTTTTTTGTTTTTCATCAAAGATGAAGGGGGATAATGTTGAACATAGGTTGTCATTGATTTCAAAGGTTTTCAGTAATGTCATTGATGTCAGAGGTTGTCATTATTGTAGTAAGGAGTCTAATGTCAGAGGAGTTCTTTGTGTAAGGCTAAGCTTGTAATGGTACTTGAATTATCATTATATTATCTTTAAATTGTCATTTTTAGTTACAAGATATTTACAAAAGATTTGTTGAAGCATGTTGTATGTCAAAAGTTCAGTATGATCTATGTTGATAATTTTACCATCAAGATGAAAAATTAAGAAATATATATTACTAGTTGCTAAGGTGTGATTTTATATCTTTTGTATGCTTGCATCTATTCACTATGATAGTGGTGGTTCAAAATCCTGTACCTGAATGTTTTAGTTCATTTTTCAAGGAAAAGAGATTTCTCTTGCCATATAATTATGGTTTGTATATTGGTTTCAAAAATTTAGTTTTTCTCTGAGGTTTTAGAGGAGAGTATATCTACACTAATTCTATCATATTCCTGAGTTTCCATAGGATATTTTCAACATGCAAAAATATTGTAATGACAAAAGGTTCTCTATGTCTATCTGTCAAGTTGTTGGTGTTCAAGGTTTGTGTGGTAACGACTAGTAGTGTGTAGAATTAAAATCTTCCATGTAGTATTAAGATAGGACCTGATTAAGGTTCCTATGGTAGCACACATTATCGTGTTCTTTTGGTGGCAAGAACATTTGTGTTTTACACCAACATGTTGGACATTTCATGTAATTTGAATTTAGGTCCACCTTATATCATTCTTTCTATTTGTGGATCCCTATTTGACATAGAAGAGTGTTAATGCAATGTCATGTATATATTTATTTGTTGTGTATATGTATTTTGTGATTGTGTTAATTAGAATTACACTTGTGTGAAGAAAAGTTGGTCGTTGGTGCAAATTGAGAAGGTGGTGAAGATAAAAGAGAGTTAAATTTCAATGTGTGCACCAATATCAAAAGATCATATGTAGTGAGGAAGAGTGTCAGTTGTGACTCTAGCATGTGTTGAGTTACATAGAAGATCCACAAGCATTATCTATGTATTTTGATAGGACTAGTGTTATACCTATTGTATTGATGTTATTGGAGATTAGTGTCTCTAGTAGATTGGTACCTACAAAAACAATAGGAAATTGGTATCTCTAGTAGGTTGGTACCTACTTAAGTGACTAAAATTCACTTATATATTTTCTACACTATGAGGTTAGATTTGGACAATATATCCAAGTAGCTATTCTCAATTCACAAGGCCGATAAAATTAAATTGCTTATACTTTTTTTAAATGTCATTGGAGTTGAACACGCCTAGCTAAGCATAGACTTATCCAAGCTTACATTAATAGGAAGCTTCCACCCTCCAACTACCATCCTCCTTTAAACCTTCTTGATGCATAACAAAAATAACCTTGAGGTCAATGTCGTACCCACCTTAACAATCTAGAAACAACATAAACTAAACCAATATGCTTCACATTCTTTTAGTAGTTAAACAATATAATTAAACAAGAGATGCATTTGCGTCACGTTCTGCCCATCGTGGGGTGTGCTTGGTTGTTTTAAACATTTAGTTAATAGAAGTAGTTAGGGGTGTAATATGATTGTTTATTGTTGTATAATATTATTATAGTTAATTAATGTTGCAAATTTTTTAAAGAAATCATGTGGGGTGTGCTTGTTGTTTTAAACATTTAGTTAATAGAAGCAACCAGGGGTGTAATGTGATTGTTTGTTGTTGTATAATGTTATTATATTATAGTTGATTAATGTTGCAAAAATAAAAAAATAAAAAAAATTATATGGGTGTGCTTGGTTGTTTTAAACATTTATTTAATAGAACTAGGGGTGTAATATGATTATTTGTTGTTGTATAACGTTATTATTATAGTTAATTAATGTTATTATTATTTGTTGTTATATATATATATGCTTCTTCTTATCCTTTTGATAATATGATATTTATATATTTTTTACCTTGGTAAATTATATTACTACATGTATATTTTTTAAAATCTCCATCTTAATATTTAATGGGTAGATTTTATTGAAATATTAATTGTAGATAGATAAATTTTATTGTGATATTTAATACTCACTAGTAAACAAATATAAAATATGCATTGAATGTACTCACATTTATTTAATAAGCTTTGAAAATCTTACCAATTATTAAATAAAATATGTAAAATACTATCTCTAAGTCAACAATGTAATTATATTATGATGTAAAAAGTAATAGTGCTCATGTTATTCAAGTCATTAATAGGTTTGAAATTTGATTCAATGAATTAAATGCATTGTATTGCACATAATTTAGAAAGAAAAAAAATCCTAATTTTTGCATTGACAACATGAACCAATAAAAAGAAAGATAAATGATATTTTAACAATTTTAGAAATAGATAAGTAGGAGGTATTTTTCCACAGCGTGTCAAATTATGATATTGCTATCAGGCAGGATGGGTGACCTCCCGGGACGGACCAGTGCTTCACCTCTGTGAGCATCACCTAGATGCAATGAGTGCTAAGTGGACCATTCGATATCATGAGAGATGGGTTCTTGTTGAACCACTACTCATGAAACATGGGTCAATGAGTTTGACTCGAAACTACACGGTTGAATCCTGATAGCAATATCATAATTTTAGAAATAGACAATTAAAAATAGACCATATAAAATTGTTATTCAAATTTTTAATTCTACATGTTCATTGGTTGAACTGTCACTATAGTTAAAAAAAATGCATGCAATGAATGCATTAGTATTCTACCTTGACAAAACTAATATAAAATAGTATTAATTTCTTATGGAGAAGGATTGGGCCAATTTATCTTTCTATATTAGAGAGAAGATAGTTGAAAGAGGCAGTCTTTTTATTTTAGAATAGTGGGCACTCTCCCAGTCAGAAAAGGAGGCTTACAAGCTTTAAACAATGTCCTCTTCTACCAATGAGGTGTAAAGTACCTTACTTTCACTACGCATGCTCTGCTCAACTATTATCCACTGTGACTTCTGTCAAGTGTGAAGCGAATCTTTTGGTGAGGTAAACGTCCGTCTGGAATCTCTAGTGGGGGAGGGGCGCGGTCTAAAAAATCTAGACTGCCCTGACTTGTTACCAATTGGGTCTCCAAATCTGAATCGAGTTGTACAAGGTTCTTGCTGACTATATTAAAAGAAAAGATGATGTCAGGCCTCCAAAGGTACACCACCCCGAACCCAGACAAGTTTCCTCGTTCAATAACCAAAAGCATTGATATCTGGACAAAAATAAACACCCTGTGAGCTATGTGTCAATTTAGCATTCAAACAATCCGAAAGTTGAAGCACGTAGCAGGATAGATTATTAGGGATGGCTCTTATCAACCCCAGGGGAAACAGAGTAAAGTCCTCTGCTATTTGAGAACTACATCTTTTTATGCCTTTTCTTCCAGTGATTTATTTGTTTAATTTTGTGAAGGACAGAATGTTTATATCCCCTTATTTGTGGCATGCCAAATTTTGTTCTTGAGTTGAGTCAAGTCATTTTCAGTCACTTCGCATTACCCTTTATAAGTAACAGATTTCAAGTCAAGTCATCAGCTTTTTTCTGTTTCTTCCTTCACTGATTTGCCATTGTTTACATGATTGATCTTTATAAGATGGGACGCCACTAAGATTTTAAGTCGAGACACCAATTTTCTTCAATTTTGTGTCTTGTTTGTTTGATTGTCTTCTTCCATTTTGTATCTTGTTTGTTTGATTGTTACCTTCCCACACAATCATCTTCGCATCTCTGGTTGTGACTTGTGAGTAGGGTCTAATGGAAGGTGAGACAAATGAGATATCAGTTGAAAATGGAGGAGCCATGGAGTTGGAATTTGCAGTCAAGGGTAGAGAAAAAGAAGACAAGTGTAGAGTGTGGAAGGTTGTGAGATATGCAGACAAGGTAGACGTGGGCTTAATGATTTTGGGTACACTTGGGGCAGTCTCGGATGGCATGTCCACCCCAGCAATAGTGGTAGCTTTGAGTGGATTGGTTAACACATTAGGAGGAGGACGAGAAACTTCACGAGTCTTCGTGGATCATATGAATGAGGTACGATTTCCTTGCTTATTGTATTGTTTGCTTGTTTAAGAGATTGTTTGTTTGCAACTTTATTGGACTTTCTTGACTGAGATTTAAACATAATGTGGGCTGCTATGTTTTTAGTCCCTGCCAATAAGATGGAGAACTAATGTTTTCATGTGTCTAATCGTGTAGAAAACTGTGTCAAAGAGTTAAAAACTTTGCGTACGCTAAAGTTAAGAATTTTCAGTTGATTTTTATTTGACTTCAAAAATAATATAGATTTTCTGATTGGCTTCTGACTATTTCCTGGCAAAACGGTGAAATTTTGACTTCAAGAAACAGAAAAAAAAAAAAAAAAAAAAGGGTGTCCAATCAGAAATCAATGAAGATCAAGATTTAACCATTCCTAATGTTCTTCAACAGAAACATGCGAGGAAAATACAGGAACCAAAACATTATAATTTGTTTTTCTTTTAATTATTTGCAGGTTATGATATGCAATCAGAATTGTCGTAACCAAAATTAGAGTCCTTTGTAATATTAAGATATAATAATTCTAAACAATTGCAATATATAGTATTTGACAGATGGTGTAGATGGCTGGTATTTCCAAAAAATCAGGATGCCACGTCTCAACACAACATAGCTGCATGACCTGCGTGGCATTTTAGCTATAAAGCATGCAGTCTGCTGTCAGATGGTATGATTGCAAAAATGAGCAAACTGGATTTGTTGGAAAGGCTTTCGAAATATTCAAGCCAGACCAACCAACCTTGCCAGCATCCTTACAGCCTGCGCAGAAATAGAGCAAGCTTTGGAACAGGGCATGAACATCCATAAAAGAACGATAATTAGAGGGATTTCATGGACTGCTGTAGGTGCAAATGCATGTGTGCTTTCTAAGTTCAAAGATTCTACTTTGCGTCTTGTGTCACAGTTTCCAATTGCATGCGTTTCAAAGTTTCTAAAGCCTTTTCAACCAATCTTATTTGTCCATGCCCTGCAATTTTTACAGTGGATGTGAGCATGTTTCTTTAAGGGATTTTATCAAAGGGTTCACAATTTTAGGCTGCAAGTTAATGTCATAGCTTAAGCTTATTACATAACCCTGAAGGTTCTCCTTGATGCACTCTATGTGAAAGATTCAACGATCTCAGCAGACCCCCTTCTAAAATACATTGAAGATATATACATAACCTCACGAGCCTGAGCCTCAAGCATTCTAGCAATAAAATCTGCAAGGTTCACTTCTTTTTTTAAAAATGAACACCGACAAAGCTATTTTTGCAACAGAGGCGGCCTTGAGACCGAAACTTTAGTTGCTGAATTCACAGGCTCTTCTCATGGCCTACACAAATGGTATGTTGTATACTTTTCCCTTGCAAGATATAAGTGAATTAATAACATTTTCTTAACCTTTGGGATCCTTTGAAGAAAGCAGGAGCGTATGATATGGCTCCAAGCTCTGCAATGCAAGCTGTATTCTCCTTACCACATTTATCATGTAATAGCTCGTTTGAATCCAACTAAAATATCTCCAATAAAATTAAAACATGGGTCCTATAGTTTAAATTTGGCCTAGTCAGCAGCAACCACATTGGCAATTGATATGCAAAATTCAAAACCATAGACAGGGTGCGTGAACTGTTGGACAAAATGCTTAAACAAAATCTAGTGCCATGCACTGTAAGAATTGTTGGATATGCACAAAATGGACTCATTGAGAAAGCTTCACATCTTTTTAAACGAATGCAATTGGTAGGTGTAAAGCCAAATTCTGCATCTTTTGCTAGCATCATCCTGACATGAGCCAAAATGAGAGCTTTCTTAGGTATGGAGATCCATCGATAAATAATAAACATCAGTTTTTCTTTTTGCAAATATTCTACTTAGTTAAAATGCCTCAATTTGATGTGGTCTCATGGAATTCAATTTGCCTGTTTAAAGCCAGATTCAATAACCTTTGCCAACAACCTTCCAGCTTGGCCAAAGTTGGAGTGATCAGTGATATATGTTGATCAAATTCTGCTTGTGAACCTTTTCATTTGAAAACATATGTTCTGATTTATATGCATCTAACTAGGAATTTTCTCCAAGTTCACTTTTCAGGCTTCTTGCTACTCCATCTTTGGTGTCTTGCCTCCAAATTGTTGCACAGTTTTCTTATTATTTTGTTTCCTTTATTCGAGGATATGTTACTTGTTTTCTCATATTATTTCACCTGTATCCTTCATTTATGGACAAGTGTAATTTATTTCATTACTTGCTATAACACAATCACCTTTCTTTCTCGGCACAACCAATGCAAGTGCAATAGCACATGTGGAATTCAAACACCGTCAACTACATGTAAATCTAGAATGCATAGAGCAAAGCATATCTAGTGCATTGTAATAATCTCTTGGATTCTTTTTTAAGCACGTGACTTGCACAAACCCAAGTTATATCTTCTCTTGCAATTTTTCATGTAGAAAATTAGAATTACCATGTCTCTTGGATTTCTAGGATTTTAAACAGCTAGGAAAGGCCATAGTGAAGAGCTAATCCTCATCTCAAAATTAAGAGCTCTTGTACAAAGAAGCATAGACTAGTTCCCATATAGGGATTGGATTTTAAACAAGATGGCTGTTGAAAGAATGACATTAGTGTTCACAAGTATTCCCCTGAATTTCTAAGTAGGCTCATCCTGCATGACTGTGTTATATACACCACTCTTCACTCTTCTTTCCTCCTTTATATTGTAGTCAATTAAGAGGCTAAGAGTATCCATACTACCATTCCAAAATATTATGCCACCTTCTTTATCACATGAGCTCTCTATAATCAGTTAATAGATTCTTGTTATCATAGCATGAATTTCTTTTTTAGCTATAGAGTCATTCTAAATTGCATGGAGCAAGAGCAGTTTTATGGCAGTTACAAGTGTTTGGGCTTGAAGATTTTATCCTTGTTGAGAGCGTGGATATCTGTTGACAAAAAAAGGTGTCAAATGACTGATTCTGTAGCTGCCAAGCATCCTGTACTGGAAATTGAATACTTGCTAACTATCCAATCCCTATATGGGGAAGTTGATTTATTAATTTTTCCCTCTTCAGTATTAGGGGAGAGGACCCAGTACATAGCATGTTCCGATAGTTGATATAGCATTTGTTGATTTAACACCTAATATTTTTAACAATATTGGATCAATAGTTGTGACTTTAAAGTTGTTAGTGTTGATGATCACTACCCATAATTGAATGAAATATATTCCTTAGATCTAAAAATCAACAAATCATGTGATTCCACATCAGTGCATCAATAAAATATGATTTAGTACACAATTATCAGTCCCACTTTTTTCTTGGGCATTTTTTAACACCTCGACAAAAAGCATGCTAATGCAGCATCATATTTGATGATGTGACCCTCAAACCTTAGTTATAAGCAGGGGACTTGCCAAGTAAGCTGCTCGAAAATATTGGGAGAGATTTGAAATTTCCACATATGATTTTGAGAAGCGTCAAGTTAAGGTGATCAAGTACCCGATCCTCTCCCCAAAGCATGTTGCTTTCACATAGCTTGACATTAAAATTCTGAAATTAAAAATTTCCCACCACTATATTAATATTTTACAGAACGTATTATGAGGAAAACCGGCTTTTGTGTTTTATTTCTATTGCTATTGCACACCTCTGAAAAATAATTCCTTAGCGTGAATCTCTCTAAGGGCCTGATTAACAGATATTGACCCTTAACAGAAATGGGCTACTTCACTAGCTAGAAGAATCTTAATTGGAGCCTTGCACTTTCAACATTTGGCAGGGGCTCCTGCTGCACTGCAGCGCTTGATGAATAAAAATCTTGTGTTTGGAGTTCTGCAGGAAACAATGATTGTTGCGATTTGCACTTATCATGACAATGTTTGTTCCATCAACAGTCTAAAATTTAGGCTCTCTGATGATTAACTTTATAACGTTTGTAACTAATTACATGTTTTTTTGTATGCAGTATACTCTATACTACGTCTATACAGGGATAGCTGTATGGATGGCGGCTTTTTTGGGTATAACTTTTTGTTTTGGGGTCATAATTTGATCTGGGTGGTCTTGTAAATGAATTAATGGGTTGAATGCTGTTTATTAATTTTATTGTTGCTGTGATTTGTAGAAGGATTTTGCTGGACAAGGACTGGAGAGAGACAGGCATTTTTTATGCGCACAAGTTATCTGAAAGCAGTTCTGAGACAAGACGTTGGATTCTTTGATAATGGGGGGGCTAGCACGTCGCAAGTTATCACCACCATTTCTAACGATACACTTGTGATTAAAGATGCGCTCAGTGAAAAGGTGCACTAATTCTCTCTAATCAATGCTGCATAGAAATCTGATCATATTTACAAGTTGAGATACTGGATTCAGTTACCAAAATAAATTTGAATACTATACTTTAAGATACTGTTTTGAATGGCAGGCATGTTGGATTAACTGTGATATTTTTAGGAATTGATTTTTGTGGATTAATCATTATTTAGGGTATAGGTGAAGATATCGAGTTGAAAGTTGAAAGTCCATTAATATCTCAGAGTTTTGGTGTAACAACAAATCTACATCTGGTATCAGAGTCTTCCCTTACATTAGGTCAGAGGAGGTCAGAGGAGGGGTGTTGGACTAGTACTGTCACACCTCTGAAAATTGATCTTCTAGACTAACTGGCATTATAAATACAGATGAAGATGCCGATTTGAAAATTAAAACAGAAAGGAGGACACAATGCATCGATCCATTATGACAATAATAGTGTTTAGTTTCACAGAATTGATATCATGTGAACCTTTCTAATCAACTCTCTTAATTAGAATTTTATGAAAGTACATAAAGAAAATTAACATACTTAAGTTTTTGTTCTTTGGAACCCTAACTGAACATATTACCCCACAAGTGTGAGGGAACCTTTGCAACTCTAATTTTATTTTTATAGCTATTTATGTAAATGTAGATTAGATCATTTGCATATCTGCCAGAAATCCAAGCTAGGCTTTCAAATATTATTTCTGACAATCGCGAAAGAATAGAAGATAGTGGCCAATCCGAAAATTGAGTCAATATACCTTGTATATAAATCTTACATAAAGTTTATATACTTTGTTACACCATCAAAATTGTCAAACCAAGGTAACTTTTGCTTATTATTTATATAAATTCTGCAAGTATTTTAAGTAGGACCTGCAATGAGTTGCAGTTTAAAGTTATGATATAACAAATACTTTATTGTGGCTGAAATATTAATAGTTATTAGTCTTGCCTTAACTTTTTTCAGGTTCCAAGCTTCTTGATGAATACATCATTGTTTGTATTCAGCTACGCTGTATCAATTTACCTATGTTGGAAATTGGCCTTGGTAGCCTTCCCTTTCTTGGCTTTACTTATAATCCCAGGATTGATGTATGGAAGGATTCTTATGGGATTAGCTGGTAAAATGAATACTGAATACAATAAGGCAGGCAACATAGCAGAGCAAGCCCTATCCTCCATTAGAACAGTGTATTCCTTTGTCGGAGAGATAAGAACAACAGAAAATTACTCAGCAGCTTTGAATGATTTGGTGAAGCTAGGAATTAAACGTGGACTGGCCAAAGGTTTGGCCATTGGCAGCAATGGAGTTTCCTTTGCCATCTGGTCATTCCTCTCATGGTATGCAAGCAGATTGGTGATGTACGAAGGTGAGAGTGGTGGAAGAGTCTTTGCAACTGGTCTTTCATTTGTCACTGGAGGCCTGTACGAGTCCTAATAATCCTTCTCTAGTATATTCACTGCTTCTTTTCTTTCATCTTTTCCTGTACTGTACCCAAATTTTCTTTCTGAAATTATTGTAATGAATTAACAGAGCTCTTGGAACTGCTCTACCCAATTTGAAGTATATTAGTGAGGCGTGTGTTGCTGCAGACCGCATATCTGAGATGATTGAGAGGGTGCCTACCATAGATTTTGATGATAGCAGAGGCCAGGTGCCGGAAAAGGTCTATGGAGAACTAGAATTCAAAAACGTTGGATTTGCATACCCATCTAGGCCTGACACGAAAGTTTTAAACAATTTCTGCCTTAATATTCCTGGTGGACAAACTGTGGCTCTGGTTGGAAGTAATGGCTCTGGGAAGTCTACTGCGATTGCTTTGCTTGAGAGGTTCTATGATCCACTCGCAGGAGATATAATGGTAGATGGCATAAACATCAAGAACCTCCAGCTGAGGTGGTGGAGGAATCAGATTGGACTGGTGAGTCAAGAACCAGCCTTGTTTGCCACCTCGATTTTAGAAAATATAAGATTCGGTAATGAAGGAGCCAGCATGGAGGATATAGTTGCTGCAACAACGGCTGCTAATGCACATAATTTCATTGCTCAACTACACGATGGATACAACACTCAGGTAATTTTTATTTATTTTTATTGTTCGACACTAATGGGATCCTTTTATGTTATTAGTTGTGGGCTCTGTTGAAAATAATCCAACTAGTTGTATGGATTAAGACACATTTATTTCCGGTTATAGGGTTGAAGTCTACTTAGTGAGTAGGATGATAGAGTAGGATTCGAATTGTTGATAGAGAAATTTAATATTTTTAGTGAATAAATTTTTCGAATTGAAAACTTTTTCAAAACTTCCTTTCTAAAGCTGATTTAAATATTGTAGGTAGGTGAGGGAGCAATTCAAATGTCTGGAGGTCAGAAACAAAGAATTGCCATTGCAAGAGCCATGATTAAGAATCCTCCCATCCTTCTTCTGGATGAAGCAACAAGTGCATTAGATGCAGCGTCTGAGAAGGTTGTGCAGCAAGCTCTTGACCGAGCTTGTATAGAAAGGACTACTGTAGTTGTGGCTCACAGACTCTCTACAATCCAAAATGCTAATAAAATTGTAGTGGTTCAAAGGGGACAGGTCATTGAATCAGGTCTACATGAGGACCTTATTAATCAATCAAATGGAGTTTACAACATGCTATGGAGCACGCAGCAGCAGCATCATGCAACTACTGAAGAGGACAACTCTGCAGAACTAGAAGATGGAGCAGCCTCTACAAGAACGAGCAATTTGAGAAAACTGAGCACTTCCAGCCCTGGATCAGGCCTGTCCAATCACTTGGAGGACATGAATAGCAGAGCCAACAGGGTGAATGGCAAGCCTTCCTCATTCTGTAAACTTCTGGCTTTGACTGCGCCTGAGTGGAAGGAAGCCATAGTGGGCAGTGCATGCGCTGTTGTATATGGTGCAGTGCAGCCGATTTATTCATTTGTGTTAGGCAGCATGATCTCTGCATATTTTATTAAAGATAGTGAGGAGATGAAATCGAAGATAAGGTTATACGACCTGGTATTTTTCTCTCTATTCATCATTTCTTTCACGGTCAATATTGTTCAGCACTACAACTTCGCAGTAATGGGAGAGTTGATCACCAAGAGGATACGGGAGAGCATGCTGGCCAAGGTCTTGACATTTGAGGTTGGATGGTATGACCAGGAAGAGATATCTCCCGGAGCAATCTGTTCTATGCTTGCGAATGAAGCTAATGTGGTAAGGAAATGAAGGTCCAGTTCGTGCTCATACCTATCATTTCAAACAAAGGCTATTATACTTTATATTAGGGGATTCAAATAACTGCATTTAAAACAACGTAATCGAAGAAAGCCAGGCAAAGTGTCATAATATTTTTTTTTTAAAGCAATAATTTGAACATGCGAACCAAACGGTATGAAGCAGTTTGATTAAGCGTTGAATTATATATGCGCATTACCTCTTAAGCATTTAAGTGCTTAATTGTATGGTTCAGGATGAAAGGAATAGCGAACTTAATGAGATTTTACGTGGGCTCAATGCAGGTAAAATCTCTGGTGGCTGATAGGATATCTCTAATTATCCACACTTCCACAGCAGTTATCCTGGCAACGGCATTTGGATTGGCAGTAGCATGGCGGCTTGCTATAGTGATCATAGCCATCCAGCCTCTCACAACTCTGTGTTATTACACCAGAATAGTTCTCTTAAAGAGCATGTCTAAAAAGTCCGGAAAGGCCCAAAAACAGTGCAGTCAAACAGCAGCAGAAGCAGTGGCCAACCACAGAACAGTCACAGCCTTCTGTTCCACCGAAAGGGTCCTCTCACTGTTCAGAGCAAAACATATACGCACCCGCGAGGAGGCCATTAAGCAATCATGGTTAGCAGGCATTGGAATTGGCAGTGCTCAGAGCTTGACTTTCTTAACCTGGGGATTTGACTACTGGTATGGTGGAAGGCTTGTCCACCTGGGACTCATCAGCCCAGGGGATGTATTTAAGACCTACTTCATCCTGGTGAGCACAGGAAGAGTTATAGCAGAAGCAGGCAGCATGACTTCAGACCTCGCCAAAGGCTCTGCTGCATTCAAATCTGTGTTTGAAATCCTGGACAGAGTCACCAAAATCAATCCAGATGATCCTCATGGAACGAAACCACCCACAATTCAAGGAAACATAGAATTCAAAAGCGTAGACTTTGCTTATCCATGCCGGCCACATGCTATAATATTGAAAGATTTTAACTTGAAGGTTAGCGCGGGGAGCAGTATAGCTTTAGTCGGGCCAAGCGGGCCAGGCAAGTCGACGATCATCGGACTGGCCGAGAGGTTCTATGACCCTCTCAAAGGGACCATCACAGTCGATGGAATGGACATCAAAAGCTTGAACTTGAGATGTTTGAGAAAGCATATTGCACTGGTAGGGCAGGAGCCGGTTTTATTTGCAGGAAGCATTAAAGATAACATCTTGTATGGAAGGCCCTCTGCATCTGAGGCTGAGATAATTCAAGCTGCTACAGCTGCTAATGCACACCACTTCATATCGTATGTTTATAAACTGTTCAGCTTAAAAATAATTTCTAGGATGTTCATGACTAATTTTGTATATACATTGCAGGACTTTGAAAGATGGGTATGAGACTGAGTGTGGAGACAGAGGAATGCAACTGTCTGGAGGGCAGAAACAGCGCATAGCAATAGCAAGGGCCATAATAAAGAATCCACGTATATTGTTGCTGGACGAGGCGACGAGTGCATTGGATGGGGAGAGCGAGAAGGTGGTGCAGGCAGCCTTAGACAGAGTTATGGTGGACCGAACCACTGTGCTGGTTGCTCATCGCTTCAACACCATTTGGGCCGCCCAATTTGTCGCAGTTCTCCACAGCGGGGTGATTGTTGAGCTAGGTTCTCCTCCAGACTTGATGAACAGGAAAGGAGCTTTCTTCGATCTCCTTCAAATTCAGCAACACCAATAAAATCTAAACAACTGAAATCTACATTGTAGATGAATGACAAGGAAAGCAGAACATACTGTGGCCACACTATAGAATCCCTCTCGCTGGGCCTTGTAAATCTTATCGTACCACACAGATAGTGTTTATCTAGTAAATTTGTGTTGGGTTTTAAGGTCCTTGTTAAAAGTGAGAGGGTTAGATAGTCGAGTGTTAAAAATAATAAACGATTATATATAATACTTCATTTTAAGAAAATTAAATTTTGTGATGACATCTTTAAAAGAAATGAAATATTTTGACTTAATTTTTCTAAGCTCATCAATAATTAATGAACACATATTGTTATACATAATAAATGATTATACAGAATAGTTAATTCTATGAAGAAAAAAATTGTGATGAGATATTGAAAATAAATTGAAGACTTTGACTTTTTTAAAGCTCATCAATCCATAGTGAACACACTACTCAAGATGGAGGAGGGATAATGATTATATAGAATAGTTAATTCTATGAAAAAAAAATTGTGATGAGATATTGAAAATAAATTAAAGATTTTGACTTTTTTAAGCTCATCAATCAATAGTGAACACACTCCTCAAGATGGAGGAGGGACAATATATTAGTTTGTACAAATATATTTTAAAAAATTATAAAAGGAGGTATATATTAGTTTTATAAGTAATGTAAAACACACTCCTCAAGATGGAGGAGGGACAATATATTAGTTTGTACAAATATATTTTTAAAAATTATAAAAGGAGGTATATATTAGTTTTATAAGTAATGTAAAGATACTGTGTTGTGGAGTGCTTAGTTTTTAATGATTAGATTTAGTATTGTAATGTTATGGTATATTGTAAGATAACGATTGGTTGGAATGGGGATAGTTTAGTCCACTAATCGAATTTATACTTTAAAGTTTAAGATCAAATATGTAGCTATGAATTTGAGCTAGGTTCAATTTCACAACTATAATTTCAACCTTGTTTAGGAAATGTGAAGAATGCAAATCAAATATAGATCCTTGGAATTTGTAGAATCAAATTCAATGAAGGCCCTAGTTAATTGCTAAATTTATATCAAGAAACATGTTATTTGTGCACTAGTTATTGCATTCGGATAAATGCATAAATGTGAGTTCAAAATGAATTAGAAAAGTACAAGGTATACACTTTCCACCCTTATACATTAAAATATTATTGAATGTATACATTATTAATTAATTATTTTTTGTTGTATTTAAAATTTCATTTATTAAAATTTGTAAAGTTATACAGAAGAAAAGTGTATATTTGACACTTTTTCACTCCTTTCTTATACTTATTTTAGCATTCTCCATAAATGTGACATCCAAGTATCTAATCTAAGAGATTATAGAGCACATGTCGATTGAATCCATCCTTACCTCAATCTTTTATCCAATTTTGTCCCGTGTGGTCCATAACCAAATGTTATCTAATCTTTTCCCCTATCTTACATATAATCATCATTGTATTTTGACCTACACTAATAAAATATAAACATTAAATTCCCAATCCAACCCCATTTAAAAATTTGAGTGATTTTCTTACACAAGAAAATTTCAAAATAAATCTTATAACATTCTAATCCAATCCAAAATAAAATCATGAAAATAATTCAATTATTAACATGAGAGAAATTAAGTGCATTTTTATATCAAAAAATATCTACAAATTAGTGAGCATTACACATCACTCATTTCATATCCTATATTCTTTCATTACACTATTTGATTAAAAAAAAATCATTTCATATCCTATATTCTTTCATTACACTATTTGATTAAAAATAAATGGGGCTTTACTTAGGTGTAAGGGAGTATCAAACTTGAATCCTAGTATATTAAAACCAACTTGGCTTCACTCATGTGTCATGATAGAGACAAAAAAATAAAAATAGAAGAAAAAAATAGAAGCATGTAAAATTTGTTCAGATTAGATTGTACCTTTTATAAAATAAGAGATTTTGAGATCAAAATCATATTAATTATTTCATCTAACTATTTTGTGGGGGTTAGTGACATATTTTTTCTAAGAGAAACATCTTAAATATTAATTTTAGTATTTAAAAAGTATTTCATGAGAACAATATCAAATCTATCACATTACAATTCCACAACCATTTAATGACCTATGCTATCTTTCAATTCTTTCTTCTTTTTTTATGTGTATTTGACTTATTCACACTTGCTCATTTATGCTCTAATAAGGAATGGAACAAAATATTTCAATGATAATTTTTACTTTGATTTTACATTTGTTTTCTACTAACCACAAGGATATATGATCTCTCCATTCAATCTTTAGTTTAGATTAGAATGAATTTAAAATAGGGTGCTATTTTTCTTCCTCATTCATAATGTAATTTGTATAAATATTTTTTAATTCTCACTTAGGTTACTAATTAGTAAAAGAATTTACAATTTTTTGTTGTTGTTGTACATGAAGAAACTAATCCACCAAAGTAAAGTATCAATTTATTGAATCATCCCTCTACAAATAGTTTCTTTATAAATAAAAGAACTCAATTTTATTATCCTTTTGTACCTAATTTAAATTATCTCCTTAATTTACCTAAAGAAAATAATCACACAATAATAAAACCCAATGAATATGAGTTAGGACTAATATTTGATAATTCAATAAATACTTGAATTAATTAAAATATTGAATAAAAGGTTCTTATCTCTCAATTTGATGGAGAAATGACTATTACAAATGTAACTAAGTGATTTACAACTATATTAACAATTCAAGACTATTAGATGATGATCTAAAAATAAATAAATAAATCTATTGACTTCAAGTTTCTGGTTGTTCTTGGGGAAGATGGCCTAGTTCGATTAGCTAAAACATCTAGTTGTAGGTAAGAGTTCATGAGGTATTGTCTCCACTTCATCCTTGTGGTACCAAAGGGTGTGTCACTCCAACATAACTAGTCACATGAAATTTTTTATCAGGCACACTGTAGTTTATAGGGGGCTACTTGATTCTTGCAATCTAAAAAAAATAAGTTCAAGGTTGTTCTTGTGGAACTAATTTTCTCATGTATATAAGTGAAATCTACATCTATGGAAGTGAATATGATGTAGATCTAAACTCTATGTGTAGAAATTAAGTAGGAAAAAATTATAGTGACAATAATTTGTTGGACTTGATCCACCATATTTGTGTAATGACCCATTTCTAATTAGTTTAATGTAATAGGTAAAATACTCAATTCAAATATGATGATGTAATTCTTGTAAGGGCTTTAGGGTTAGCCTTTTTATGTAGCTTGTAGTTTTTAAATTTTGGGCCTAAGTGCCCATTTAGGATTAGGTTGATAGTTTCAAAGAATTATTTTACTTTTTTTCCCTCTAAATTAGGCATGAAATTTTCAATGCCAAGTTTTTATGAAACATATAAAAAATTTAACATTTTCAATTGGGAAATTACCTCATCTTATGTCAATTTATCTTCTCAAGAACTTTGTATACAAGGTAACTCTATGGATGAAAACCGATAGGATATTGTACTTAATTGATGAAAAAATTTGGTTGCACATAGTAGAGGAAAAAATATTTTTGGTAGATGATGGTGATATCATTCAGAGGTTACAAAAAAGCTTCAAGGAGTAAGGAATTTTATCTATATTGTTAATGATATCAAGTTTCCACAATCCATAATATTGAACTCAATATTGTTTATGAATTCAATTGTGTTGTAGTTTTCTTCTTCATCAATGTTTTAGATCATTATCCATGATCCATCAATAGGATGATAAAGATCTAGAGGAGAATAAAAGGTTTGTTTCAAACCAAGAAAGGACTTATTTTTAGGAAAATTAGGTTAACTACATATATATATAATTTAAAAAAAAAATGAAAAATTACTAATAATAAATTTGAGAATAATAATAAAATAAAAAATATTATATTGTAATAATATTCATTAGAATATCTAAAAATATTCAATAAAATTACATAATGTTAACAACTATTAAATAGAAATAATATTCATTAGATGATATGCAACAAATCACTTTTCTTTGATTTTCTTCGTCTATAATAAACCATTTCTTCTCCTTTATCTCTCTATCACCCTAATGATGGACATGGAGTGTGATTTGAAATTTGATGAATGAAAAAATATAGCACCAAGAAATTTTTAGAGAAAATTAATAGTTAGAACTTTATTAAAATATGTGGAAATAAGACTAAGCTTCAAAAAGAAAAAAGAGAATAAAATGTGACCACATTTTATAAGATAGATTTTAGGTAAGAGGATTTTGTATAGAAAATATCAAATTTACTCCTTTTCTTATTTAAACATTTAAAAGACAATTTTTGATCTAATGTTGGAGCCTACTTTCATATGCCTCAAAATTAGAAAGATCTTTTAAGTCTTGTGTTCTCCTTGTTTCTTTGGCACTATGACCATTGTTGGTAAATGATCAAATAATTATTTAATAGACCCTTGGATCAAAATTATTCCTAGTATCATGATTTTCCTCCTCTCATAATTCATTCTTATGCTTAACTTGTAAAATATAGGGAATTTCTAAGTACAAGGGTGTTAATGCTTTTTGGGGGCTTCTGTTATGTTTTTCAATTTCCTCCTACTTACATGATTTCCCCTCATTTTCCAAAATTCTAAACTACCATAATTACTCTAATTAATTATTTTTCTTGTGTATTTTTTACGGATTTCTCTACTATACTTCATGGTAAGCATAAAACCCACTTCCCACATTATCATATTATATTTCAAGTGTTTAAATACTTTTTACCTTGCCCCTTTTTCAACATTTCCATAAGTTTGATTCTTCTCTGCATCCCACTCTTTGTCCATATTTCTAGATTTGTGGGGTTATTCATACCATCATACCTAAAATATATGCAGTATGCAATATATCTAAACCCCAAATAGCAAAAAACTTTCACCCATATAGTCTTTAATCAATTTCGTTCTAACATCGAGTACTTCATGTTGTTCATCACCCACTTGTTTCTCTTTAAAGTGTGATTTAAAACATCCTTTCCCTCTTCCCAAAACCTATATCAAATACTTAGTACACTCAAATAATTATTAGTGATCCTCTACATTTCTCTTCAATGTCATGAAATAAAATTCCCTCTTATAATATTCATCTTTCCTTTTTGAATTAGATGACTACATTCCATAATCACTAATTTTTAAATTCCTTTCCTCTTTAGACTGCTAAGGTTCCCAATTATTCCACCTTCCTAAAAAATAAATCAATATGTGGTAATCCCAAATTTTGAATCCCTTTATTCCTTTTTTCAATTTAATTAGGTCCACGAATGTGCGAGGATCCTTATCATTCATCTTGTATGTGGACTCCTAGATTCCTAACTTGTGACCCTTCTTGGCATCCTAACATGCACTTTTTTATGTATCGACCATTAGATATATGAGACATTTTTTACCATAGCACACTATTTCAAGGATAACTAAATATAAACCCCCAACACCCATGTGCACTACTTTACGTACCTCCCTACTATAAAAAGGATGGGCCATTAGTGACCAAAATCAAATGTGATGGATATGTACATGCCTTAAATATTGCTAAAGTTACTTTCATCGCACGAAAGGTATATATCCACAAAAAAGTGAGGAAATTTAAAGTGGGTATGGAGACCTTCACATACTAAATGAAAACTATAGCCACCACGCATTTATAGATAGGTCCTAGAATACTCCCTAAGCATGAAAAGGAAGCTTGAATTATTCTAATTTGTTAAGTATTTGTTCCAAGGAGAAGTTTATTACAAAGGGGTTGGTAGGAACATTAATTGTTTAATTGGTAAAAGAATCATTTGATCTCCACTTGATTACTAAAATGTATGTACTTTAAATTATATAAAAAAAGTTATCAAATATATATTATGAGAGTAACTAATACAATAAATTTATTATTATAAGTGTCTCTTGAAACTAGTTTTAAGGCATGAAGTGTTGCCTGTAGAGTTTGTAATTACATTGAATAATTTACATAAGCCATAGGATGTGTATTCAATGAACATAAATGGTATATCTCCTTAGTAGTCTGCAAATATTTATAGGTGAGTTCAAATCTAGTTGTGGTTCCTCTCTTGCCACATTTTCTAGTATAAATGCGATAGAGGTTAGAAGAGTGTGTTATAGATTCTAGTTTATTACAAATACCTTATGATGGTCTCTCCTTTATTTTGTGTGGGAAGTTTATTTCTAAGATGGATTATTTATTATATCCATTCATGTTGTGTTTATAGGTTATGGGTGTTCCTTATTTTTGTCAAATACTAGGTATTAGGGATAGTACTGAAAGCTCGTAATATGGGATAAAAGCTTAGGAGGTGGGATAGTGGTAATATATAAAGTTATGGGACTAAGGTAATGTTTGAAGATATGGGATGAGGGTAAAGGCTTAAGATATGAGATAGTTAGTTGTAAAAAAAGAGGAGAGAATAATGTAGACACTTTGAGGAAAGTGATTTAATGATGGAGGATATGCAAATTTAATGTTCTAGTGGGGATATATTCTTAATCTTTTCCATAAGCACTATCATTGGGGATGTGAGGGTGCCATAATAAACATAAAAACAAGGGGAAAAAAAAGGAAAGACAAAATGAGACATAAGTGGGTATACTAATGAATGAGGTGGGCTATATGTGTGGGTATATGTATGTGATGAAGTGTCATTAGGTGAGAAATATAACAAAAGGAGTTATGAGATGTGATGTGAAAATATAGAGGAAAAGTTTGTGTAAGAGAGTAATGGATGATGGTGTACATTAGAATGTGATCAAGACAAACATATTGAAGGCATGATTCAATTATACTAATGCATGTTTATAGATATGGTTGGTTGCCTACTACACATGATTCCTATTTGTTATGTTTTCATCATGTTACTTTCCTAAGGCACCACAAAAATATGTTTCACCTTTAAAAAAAATATTTATGTTTACAATTATTTTTATGTATTTGATATACATATTGAACTTTTTCTTTATTTTGTATTTTATATTTTTTAATTTTTTATTATGGAATATTATTTCTTGGGATTTGGAATAGAATAACTTTAGATGTATGATTCTCATGTGATGATATAAGTCATTTCCCTTTGGTATGGACATCTTATATATTCCTAATCTAAATTTTGAGATGATGCCATATAGGCCTACCTAGTTCTTAAAAATTGGATTTTTCTATCCCCCTTGAGTAGTATTATTTTGATTTTAGTTGAGAATAAGGCCTCCCACCTCAAAATCTCAAGTTTGGGTGCATTTTTTTTAATTATATCTTGGAAAAAAATAATTACAGTGCAGTACTAGGTATATCATAGCACATCTTACCAAAAAAATCTTGCAAAGCCTAAAATTGTAAATATACTATCTAGAATAGGGGTAGCATAGATGGGTCATATCCCATCCCATAGATATATCTATAGGGAAAGATATGAATGAAAATGTATGTAGGAATATGTATATGTATAGGTAAATAAAGAACAAATGAGTATGTTTAACATCTTTGTAATAACTTGTATACCAATGTATAAGGAATATATGTAAGAAAGGAAGAAATTAGGAAAAGTATAGGGGGAGATATATCTTGTACCTCCTTGAACATGATTAATAGAATGATTACCATAATTATGTCTAATTAAGGCTATTCATAAATCTATTAATATCTATTTAATTTCTTCTCATGCTTGAATCAAATGGTTTTTACCTTTATATTACTAAGTCTGGGTATAAAGTAAAATACTCAAAAAGTACTTGGGGCTCATAAATTATAAGGAAGCTAAGGTAGCGGGACAACTTCCTATAGTAATATTGAGAGGAGAAAAATGCAAAACTTTACAAATCTTTAATAGTTACAAAAACTTAAATAGAAATAAACACAAATAGCATGCATACCACAACACAATGATTTATGTGGGGAAAACCATTTTGGGAGAAAAACCACACACTCCAAAAGTTTCCCAATATATTATTCAAAAATCAAAAGATTACAATATACTTGTAGATCAAGCTTCTCATAGGAGTATCACCATCATAGATCAAGAGACGACACAACTACTATCAAAATCTTAAAATACACCCCTATTTACATACATCACAACTACTTATAACAAGATTTTTGGGAACCTTCTAGAATTAGGGTCTTACAAGGTTGTTTTTCATTTGATGTGTTAACAAAAAACCTTGACATGTCAATGGGAAAAAACCTTGACGTGTTAGAGAGAAAAAACCTTGACATGTTAGCGAGAAAACCTTGACATGTCAACGAAAAAAATTGGGGTGATGCCCTGAACCCCATATCTTGCTACGAGTGTACAATATTTGCATGATCAGTCACCACATACCAACATATATCATATCAACAATAAACTATATATAATTGCAAGGTTGGCACACATTTTTCCAACATAAATTAGGTTTGTGTTCCCATAGATTTCTTGCTAACATTGTCTTTGATGTTGAGACTATGGTTAGGTGATATAAAGGACAAAAACATCCCAATTTTTTTTAAAAACTAAAGAAGACATAGAGAAATAAAATAAAATCAATGATGATATAAAAATATGTGAAACTATCCTCTTGGTGCTTACCATGTGAGAGAGGGTTAGAAAACAAGGGAATAAAGGATGGAAAGGGCAAGAGAGTCTAGAAGGGTCCTCTGAAGAGATGTGATAGATGAACAAAAAAAACTAAAAAACTACCATGGGAAACAATAAAAGGGATTAATGAAACCCCAATCAGTCATACCCATCGCAAAGGAGATAAGATAACTTCAAGGAATACTAGAAAAAAATATTGAATTAAAGACATCAGTAAACATTGCAAGCCCAAATGGAGAAGAGAGAAGACATCAATAGAAGAATGAGAGAGATGAAAGACACTACAGAAGAATGGAAATTATGGAGAAACTATGAATTAAGCATGCAAATGAGGGCACTACTAAGCATGCCAAATGGGATGCTACCAAAGAAAAGAAAGAAGAATATCAAAAATAGAAAACTTTGAAAAGATAAAAATTATATTGGGAAAGAGTAGGACAATAGATAACCAATATAAAGAAGAATATTAACGAGTATGGAGAATCTATAATATTTCTATTAGGACCTTACAAGAATACAAAGACTTCATTACTACCACAACCTTCAAATAGTCCAATAACTAGACTAAACCTATCAAACCTCACTATTAACATGGATGATAGATTAATGGAATATTTATAAACTCCAAAGAAGACCCCTTCAATTCAAGTAGAATATTTAGAAGAAATAGTCAACAAGAGTATAAGGAAATTGAAAGAAGAAGAAATAAGAAAAGTAGAGAAAATAGATTGAATTTAGATAAAAAAATTGTTTTAAAAAGTAAAATGACACTAACAAATAAGAAAGTTAAAAGATATTTTGAAGATTCACAAACCCTCACCTAGGATCCATCCCCTTAGCCATATAAGAGTCGAAGAATTTAAAAAAAAAAAAAATACTACTAGGTAAGGAAATAGGAGAAGAGAAGGAGGAAAAGAAGTAGAGTGGGGAGAAATACTTGGAAAAAAATATTTTGATATAAAATTATCAAGAGACAAGGGTACAAAGTAGAAAAAAGTATACTATTATAAAGGTAAAGGAAGAGAAAGAAGAAAAACCTAGTCCGCAAATCTAGAAAGTTGGAACTAGAGAGAGAAAAGACAAGATAACATTCACAATCAAGATACCAATATTTGTAAAGGGTACAACATAATCTATAGAACATATATTCTTCCTAGAATCTATATGGAAAAGGTAGGATATCAATGAAGATAAAAAAAATTACATGACTTTGTATCTTCACTTAGAAGGAGGTATTAGATTGGTATAAGAAAACCTATTATAAACATGGGAAGAGCTAGACTGAAGCAAAAGAAGGTTTCCTTGCCAACTTTGACACTTTGAACATTCCAACAAAGAGTGTAAGTAAAATGAGGTATCTGGTACATAACGAAGAAGAATTGGTAAAATAATATGATAAATGATTCAAAGAAGTTTGCTACAAATTAGAACCATTGATAGAGAGACATAAGATAGAGTGGTTCATTTTGAACTAAAAAAAGACATAAGAGAATCTTGGGATGGAAGAGTATTCAATAGGTATATAGACCTAATCACTAAGGCATACTACATTAAAGCCCAAAACTTGTTGTAGACCTGAAAAGGATGACATGAAGTAGAATATTGAGAAGTTACGACTTGCGGTAGGATAACTAACCATCTAGAACTTATTTTTTTCAAGTGGAGAAACATAGAAATTTGGTTGACATAATTCCCAAGGGAAGAACACCTTCAAAATGATTGTCCTAAAGCACACAGAGAAAGAATGACAGTTGAGCTACATGTATAACTAAAGATAGTACCGACCAAGAGAAACTCAATATATTATGGAACATTCAATTAATGGGATAGTCACATCATTGGCAACTATCCTACAAACCAATTTCAAATATAAAACATATAGAATCACCCTAACCCTAGATTCCTTATGAAGCAAAATTATAATGTAGACATAGATAAGAATATTTCATATGTCAAAGCACTAGTATAAAAACCTCTATATGATGTAGGATATAGAAAAAGACCATAGAGGGATAACATAAGTGTATATGCATTACAAAAAAACCTACCTTAAGATTATATGGGAGATAACAAACAATCCAATTATAGAGGTGGAAGATGATGTGGAACAAACAACCACTAGAGAAGTGATGTCACATCTTACAACTATGGGAAAATAGGTCATTATGCCTTAGAATTTTTGGTAGAGAAGGGACAAAATATCCTTTCTATGGAGATGATTCACATGATATATTTAGATGTGACAAGAAATGTTAGTATTAAATCAAAATACAACACACTCAAGAAGTGATGATCTACAAGATATTAAAGGAGCTAAAGTGATTAGAAGAGTACCACAAGGAGTAAAATACTACCAAATAATAGATATTTGGTCACCAAATGCCTCAAATGTTCAGATTATTCCAGAGAAGAACAACCATTATAAATAAATAAACAAAATAAATCTAGAATAAAGAATAAAGATAAAGTGTTAACTAGATAGGGAATGGATACCAAAAGACATATATGGGAGATTCAAGATATTAATAAAGAATGAGAACTAGAAGAAGAGGAGTATGGGTACTTTTGACCAAGTAAGAAATTACATGACAAGGTAGTGGAGAAAGCAAAGGAAAAAATTGTACAATAGTATAAATATGAGATATATTTTTCAAAAGAATAAGTGATGGTATTGAAGAATTTCTCATTAGCTTAGTACAAATATATTTTAGTAAAATTAAAATAGGAAAATATTAGAATAAATAGAAAAAACAAGTACATTAGATTCAAGAAAACCAGAATAGGAAGAATGGTCCTTTATTAATTACCACAAACTTGAATAACAATGGTCCTTTATTAATGGTCCCTTTTCTAGAAAAACTCCATGGGCTGACTCAGGAGGCTATTGAGCATTTTGAGAAGAATTGGAATAACAGGGAACTTACCCTTTTTGGTAGGAAAGTGGAGCATGATGAAAACTTTATAGCTGAAGTGACTGGTATGTCCACTGATAGACACAAATTTTCTAGGGACAAGGTTTTCTTTGATGAAGCTGTTGTCAGATTTCCTAAGAAAGAGAAGGAAAGAATGAAACAGGTGAAAATTTCTAACAGCTACTTTGAAGTCAATACCGTAAAATCTCTCTGGAGGAAAGTTCTCCATGTCATCATAGAGTACATTACTATGGATGGTTGCTTCACTAGGGTCTACGGCTATCACTTTTCCCTACTCAACCATTTCCACTACAAGGTTAGGGTTTCTTTTCCCTACTATATTCTTTGTTCTTTGAGAAAAGTATGGATGATCACAAGAAAAACCCAAAAAGATTTTCTATTTTGCATATTGGTTTGATTAGGTTAATTGTTGAACATTACCAAAATATGCTAGCCCCTGCTAATTTGGATGCCCCTCTTGATTCTGAGGAGGATGATACTGAACCTAGCTGCTCGGGGAATTTGCCTAATTTGAGCCCTGTTAGGATGGTCCTTAGTCCTTCCTCTATCCAAATTGGTAAGAAAAGCCTTAACCCCCATTCTGTGAAAGATTTCTCTACGCCTAAGCCAAGAAGTTCTACCCTTAAAACTAAAAGTGTTGGAAAGAATCTTCCATGTAAAAATCTTGTGTCGTACTCTGAAGACTGTCTAGAGTCTAAGGACTCTAGTGCTAACAATACTTCGGCCTTTGTTGCCCAGTCGTTGGACAAAGATGCTAGAATTGGTTCCCCTATTACCCCTGACCCTGTTAAAACTTGCTTCAACCTAGAAAGGGAAACCATTGTGGATGTCTTGGGTTTAGCTAGGAATAATGCTGCTGACCATTTCAAATTTTTGAAATGGATCTTTCATGAAATCAACGAGCTAAAAATAAAAAACTAGGCCCTTCAAAGTAGACTGGAAGAAATGGGTGTCAAGGTTATTGTGCTTGGCAAGAAAGAGGCAGAGCGAAAAGATCATGGTTCCAGTAAAGAAACCCAGAACCAATTGGGCATGGAAAGAAGGGTTGAAATTGAGCTGGATAAAGTGAAAAATATTATTAAAACTATAGCCGAGAAGGACAATAGGATGGCAAGACACAATGCCATCATCATCAATGCCACGACATAAAAATTGGACAAAGCTCAACAGGGGTCTTTGGTGGTTGATCTGGAAGAGGTCAATGATAAAAAGCAAGATGAGGATATTGGTATTTCAAAGAGGACCATGGCTAATTTGAAGAGGAAGGATCCTCCTATGCCGCAGATGATTCAAACCTTCAAGAAGGGTGTTCAGAACATGCTAAACCTGGAGGCTAAAACCGAGTCTATTCTGAAACTCTGGGTTAGTTGCGGCTGGTCTTTTTGTTGGCTTTTAGGCTGGTTTTTTGTCTAACCCTCCTGGTCTTTTGCAAGTGGCTGCTGCTTTTTCTGGTTTTTTCCTTTTGAGTAGCCCATTTTTGTTGTTGGAATTTTTGTCCTTTCTCTTTTGTTGTAAACTTGGTGGTTTTGGGTCCCTGTAAAACCCGTTTTACCCTTTATCAAAAACAATAATGTTAAACATGCCATGATATATCTAGGTGTAGACCTAAATATCATTCTAGCAACTACTTGGGAGAGGCTAGGTAGACCTAAGCTGTTCAAAATTCCCATGAATATGAGTTTAGCAGATGGGATTGGTGTAGAAACATTAGGGACATGGAGAAATGTGGAGGTGAACATAAAAGGAATTTCATGTTTTTTTATTTATTTTGAAGTTGAATAAATGAAGGAACCTTTTAATACCTTATGAGCCCTACTTGGAATAAGATGGTTTATGAATTTTAGTGAGATAATAGAGTCAAAAAAGGAAGAGATCTCTTTTTCAGATAATAAAAGGATAGTCCACATTCCATTAGGAGAAAGAGAAGATAAAACATATGTAGAGGAAATTGTACAAGACAAAGAAGAAGAATATCCAAGAAACCTCTACTCAATTTTAAGATTACCTAGGTCATAGAAGAAGAGAAAGATCCCAATAGCTCTAAATAAATTGAATAAGAAAGTGGTAGTGATAGTAATGATAATGAAGATGTTTCATAGGCATGGATACAAGGATAAAATGGACTAATATACCATAATGTCTATAGAGACATTTATGGTACATATGCAACCTATCACACTTCAAAAATTTATCACAAATATAAGAAATATATTTCAAATACATAAAAGAATCATGCAATCACTAATCTAACATGTTCTAGACTCATCCAAGAAGAATAAAAAGAAACAATACACCAAAATCTAATAACCTTCAAAACATAAGAAGGCTATTTAAAATACAAGGTTAGCAAAACAATTTAACATAACCAAAAAATTACAACTCTAATAGTTAAGTACAATTATCCACACTTAAAGGGTAGGCCTAAGTTTGAATGTCAATTTCCTCAACTGAACCCTAAGCACATAAAATGAGGGATTGACCAAGAATATTATATAACCAAAATAATATAACTTAAATAAAGTTAACATATAAGTGTACCATAGTCCTTTCAATCCACTACAATAGAGAAACTAATCACCAAAAAATTAGAGCCATAGAAAGATAATTGGAAAAAATGTGGGAAGGAGAAAAAATGACTAGACCATTTATTACTCTCACCTCACAACAAATTATAAATATCTCCTCCATCTCCTCACTTCCACTCACAATGCATTGTAATGTAGTCAAGGTCCTGTAGTCCTGCAAGTCCGCACTAAACGATACACTAGTTTACACTCCATTGTAAAATCTCATCTACTACAATGGTTACACCTACTCTCGTAGATGTCTCCTAGAAGATAACACAAAAATATAAATGATTCCCATACAAAGAAATGGAGACAAAACCAATGGGGGTATTTTCAAAAAATTTCATGGAGGTTATTTATATAGAAGATATCAAAAAATACATTCATGAACCACTCACCAAGATTGATTATACAACACTCAAAATCCTAAGGCTTGGTATCTTATAAGAAGGAAAAACAATATTTTTTGTAGTATAGAAACATAGCATAGAAACAACTAGACATCTAGAGATAATATCAAAAATTTCCCTGGACAAGAAGATTTGATTTGGATAATGTTAAGTATATTTAATTATGAGTACCTCTACCTGCACCAACCATACTAAATTATAAAGGATGATATTCAAGCAGTGACAAGCATATAGTCTCAGGGAGAAATCTCACAAAAGAAGGAAATTAAGAATAAAGAGGCCACTCAGCTAATTGTAACAACATATGATGGTTGCAACTTAGATATTATCAAAATCACTAACCCTGTAGTTAAATATGCTATGCAATGGGCATAGATTGCAATGTCTACTACACCAACAGAGAGGATTTCACCACCACAACTACCATCCACACAACATATCAAATGGTAAAATATGGCAAAGATATAGACCTCTATGAGGTTCTATAGTAGGAACTTATGAACAAAAGATAATGCACCAAGAAGTATCACTATCAATTCAGGTATGGGACTCTATTGATATGCCTAACCTTATATTTCATGAACCAATTATCAGGGTTTACGGGGAAAATCTAGGATTCAACGTGGCCAATGGTGGCCTAAATCCAAGACCATGTAAAATATTTCAAATATGCCACCTCGTTTACTGCAACCTATTAGGTTCTCTTCAAATCCCTCCAACAAAATCTTTAGGCTAGGGAATGCATCTCCTATGAGGTGGTTTTCTAGTTTATCAAGGATATAACTTTCCTAGTGGATAAAGACTACCCATTTATGGAATCCATTGAGGCAAGAACCTCATGGATACCCCAACTTCCATATGAAGTATTTTATGATGAGATCCATAACTATAACTCTATACTCCTTAGCCACCCAAAATATCCACAAGATGATAATTTCACTACTTACAAAGTGTACAAAGATAACATAGCAAAGAAGAAAGCCAAGGAATATTTAAAAAATAAGGAGAAACTACATTAGAAATGGAGGTATCTAAAACAAGAATCTCAAGAGCAAAGCACATATACTTCGTAGAGGTCTAGAAGACTCCACCTTGGCACCCCATCAAAAGAACCTTCCCAAGGTGAGACTAGTAGGCTAGGGAAAAAAGTTGCTCACATGACCAATCCTCCTAGAAAGAAACCATAAAAATAATAAGCTACACAAATTCTCTTGCAATTGAGTTTAGAGAAAAAGCATAAGTAGAGAAAGGATTTAAGAGAGATAAAGAAGTCTCTATACAAGTGGTGGACATGGAGGAAGAAGAGAAAACAATATTGGAAGATACTTCCTTCTCAAAAAATATATTTATAGTCTTGAAGTGTCCCCACTAGTAGATGAGGAACAACTATATAGTAGTCTATTTCAGAAGGAGGTATTAGACATGACAATGCAAAAGTACCTAGAACTGGCAAGCCCAAACCAACAAAATATAAAAAGGGCCTTCATTAGAAACAAATACAACCTAAAAAGATCTGATTGATCATTTTTTGGACCCATTGAGTACCACATTGAAAAGGAGAAGGGAGAAAGCAACAAAGGAAGAGGAGTAGTTGAAAGACATAGCCATTGGAGAAGTGGTTGCTATAGTTACACCTCCACAGAAGCAAAATATCACAAAGATTCAAACCAAAGAGGTATGGTCCAAAAAAAGATTGGATAAGCTAGTGATGGAGAAACCAAATATCCCTTAGGTAGTACAAAAAGAGATAAAAGAGGCTATAAAGAGAGATTATTAGAATTTGCACAAGGAAGAAGCAAAAAATAAAGCCACCAATTTAAAACATGAATATTATTCTCCCCACCAACAGTTTGAGACACCTTCTTCCTCCACCACATCCTCCATGTAGTATATCAAAGAATTTTTGGATAAATAGAAGTAGATCCAGTGGGTGGCCTCTCTATAATTACTCTAGATTCCACTATTAGGATTAAAGGTAGAAATTGGTAGCATATCACCTTTTGAGAAATTTTAGTTGGGGGATATCTAGCTCAAAACTACAAAGAAGAGATCTTGAAATATCATGTGGAGAGCTTTGACCAATCAAAGGAGCTAGTAAAGGAGATACAAGGAAAGTTTCATCAAATCTAAGGGGACTCATCAAAACCATTGGCAATATAGTTGAGAATTTTGGTAGAGGGGTTGATCAAGGATAACCAACTATAAAAGAAAATACTATGGAAACAATTGCAAAAGGAGATTCAAAAGACAAGAAAAAATAAGGAAAGAAAAAAGTGTCCCATCACACACTCTACTCTAGAGTCATAGATTAGTACCTTAAAGAACATCAAAGGAGACTTGTATGCCTTATATCACTTTTTATTGGAATAGCCAACACTGATAGCCACAAGCAAGGCCTAGATGGGTTAGTTGGAAGTACAATTTCTCCAAAGAGCCACAATATATGATTCTTTGCAAGACACAAATGGGGAATCTAGGGTAAAAATAGAGACATTATATGCATAATTCCAATAGATCGAAGAGAAATGAGACTAGGTCCAAAATAGATTATGTTAGTTCTGAGAGGTTATCAGCCTAAGGTTAGCGAATATCATTGGAGTCTTCCAAGAAGTCTAATAGTTAGCCAAATAGATTCAAATTCCTGAAACACCCTCAAAGGAATAAAATCTCCTATTATAGATCCAAGTACAAATATAGCAACGAAATCTGACCAAGATCCAATAGGATACCAATTTTTCTATCCTAAACGAGATTTACAAGGTTATTCTTCCAACATAGTAGCATTGAATTAAGAACAAGTCAATATTTTAAACAAGGGGGTGATGTTAGCCAAAAATAGTGATAATGTAGACATCACTAGAAAAATCATACCACATCTTACCACAAAAATCTTGTGGAGCCTAAGATTGTAAATATACCATCTAGACTAGGGGTAGCATAGATGGGTCACATCCCATCTTGTAGATATATGTATAAGGAAATATATGAATGACATAGTATGTAGGGATATGTGTATGTATATATAAATAAAGGACAAATGAGTATACGTAAGATCTTTGTATGAACTTGTATATTAATGTATAAGGATTATATATAAGAAAAGAAAGAATTAGGTACAATATAGGGGAAGATATACATTGTACCTCCTTGAACATGATTAATATAATGATTATCAAAATATATCTAATTAAGGCTATTTTAAAATCTATGAATATCGATTTATGTTATTCTTGTGTTTGAATCAAAGAGTGCTCACATTTATACTACTAAGTTCAGGGTATAAAATGCAACACTCAAAAATTACTTTGGGCTCAGAAGTTTAGTCCACATTTCCCTAGATTTGCTACTAACACTATAAATTAATTGATTATAGTAGGTCCTAAGGTGATTAAGAGTGTCATGGAAATGTTTAACAAGGAGTCCAATCGCATGTATATGTGCCACTATGTAGTCCCTTTTAGATATAAGGTTACACATGGAGAACCATAGTAATGATAGCTTGACATCTTTCATGGACTAATTTAGCATGTGAACAATGATAGAACTCAAATTTTTTAACAAAATTACTAAAACACCTTGTCATAGCATGATGATATGATATGCTATCATGCACACCCATTGATGTTGCACATGAAACATTATTGTACCTACATGTCATCTAGAGGGCGAGGGAGGGGAAAATATGTGTTTGACTGTGGTGAAATATATTCCACACACCCTATAATGGAGGCATACCTATTCAAGCTAGGTTTCTTGTGCAAGGAACCTCAAAAGGGATTTCCAACTAGAACAAATGTCTACTATATTCTTTCTATGTGAAAAAGAGGAGGTCAAGTCCCGAAGATGAGACCAAACACCCTAAGTACACTAAACTAACCAATCAAATAGTATTTATGAATAACCACTTAAAGGTTTGATTTGTCACTTAAACACTTGTTTTTTATCAAAGATTAAAAAAAAACACAATCCCTTCACATAGTTAATTATATAATTAAACATAAAGGCTATAATTTTACCTATTTGACTATATTTTCCTACAATAAAACTTTCCTATAATGAATAGAACATATTAGGGTTCATTTATTATAATACACTATTCTTTAGCATTTAACTCTTTTACACAATAGAGGGAATGTTGTTCACTTACAATCCTACCATTATATTGATTTAATAATGCAATTATGATTGTATATTTTGAAGAATTACATGATTATGTCTAAGGGAGTAGTTCCCATGAAAAACATTAATAAATTTCCTAAGCCAATTGATTAAATCAACTATTTGGGAAAGTGACTCTTTTTATTTACCTATCATGAAATTGATCTAAACATTTATCAAGGAATGATTTGTCTTATCAATTAATTAGATTACAACAAGAGATGTTTTAAGCTTGAACTAGATCAATTTGTTTATGATATAAAATAAAAAATAAAAAAATCCCCTATATTCTATATTTAAAGTCATTCCTTCCAAACTTGTAAGAATTTACTCTGATTTAATTTTCAAATTATTTATTCTGATTTAATTTTCGAATTAGTAATCTACGAATTTATTAAGTGATAGAAATTAGATTCCAAGGTTTATCTTAGACAAAAGAGTATGTACACTCCTTCCTTTCGAGGTTTGGTGGACCTTAAACTGATAAGTTTATCTATGTCATCTAGTACCCTTATAATTACGTCTAAAGCTTACATTCTCATGGCTCATGATTGAAATTTCTGTTTGTGAGGTTCAAGATTTAAAGATTAATTTAATAACAGCTATATTCGTATTTCTATATATTTTACGTCAAAGAAGTTAAGTTAATTAAATTTATGTGTTTTTTTTCTAATACTACAGGGTGTCCTGGCGACCCAACCCAGCAGCCCAGCAGCCCTTACCTTGGATACCTGAGGTGAACTAGTGTGAACTCAAACTTATGTGTATTCTCAACACCTAGGGTTTTCTACCCCATGAGTTATGAGTTAGATTTTCAATTGATCCACTTGATAGGGCGTTTTGATTAGAATTTACATCTTTTCATTAGTAGCTTGCTTAGATAAGAGAGGAAAAGAAAAGGAGGGCGACTGGAACATTGTGTCCTAGACTGAGCACGTTTTCGAAGGTTTTCGAATTTGATAGATTTAATGACAGGGGGCTCAGCAGCCGAAGAGGCTGTAATAACTATCTTAGATGCTGAAAGAGGTTTCGGGAACTTGCATAAATACGAAAACTGATTAGAGAAAACGTGAAGCGTTCCTTGGAAGGCTATGGAATTTTGCTTTATATCTGCTAATTATGTTTGCTTTAAAATTTTGAAAACCTGTAAAACGAATCCATCTTGTACTCTTCCAAGCGCTCGCTCCGGCGCCGAAGAGCTTCCCAGGAAAATTCAGGACGGTGAAGAGGTACAAGGAACTAAAATTTGGGCGAGTTTGGCGCTTTGAGGAAGTCACAGATTTTTGGACTGCGCTTGTCTATGAGGCGACTGTAGTGTTATCGGAGATTGTAATGCTAACATTATTTCCTCCATGGATAATGCTTCAACTCTAAGCTATCTAGTTAATGTTCTTATTTGCAAACGAAACCCAATCGTAATATTACTGTATAGAGATGCTGCGACGTTTGAACAGCTTTGCAGAGTCAAATTTTGGTGGCTATTGGAGCCACTTATAGGTCCAGGTTAAGCGTTCAATTTGTGAAGATGAGACAGTAACTCATCCAATTTCTCGTTTAAAGTAGGTAGCTGGTCAAATAGTTATTCCCCTTTGGTGGGATTCCTTGTCGAGATCCGTCTCTTTCAGTATTTCTTGTTTGTTGTTAGTTTACACGTAGGAGTTCCAGGCAATAACTGTCTCAGACTAGAAACAAACTCTTCATCACTGATGGGCTTGTTTTCAAATCTTCCGGTAATGCCATAACCACATTCAGAAGTTTGCCAATCTGAGCTTGCTCGATGTGAATATGCGAAATATAAGAGAATTTTTCAGCTCAAGCTATCTTGCTACATCCTTAATATAGTATGGTCTCGACCTTGTAACCCAAAGCCATCAGTCCTCCAAGAAGACGCACACTAACATAAAAACTAATCGTTGTAACGAACGAATCCTCTGTAATTCACTCCTCAACTATAGGGCTTGACTACCCATTTCTATTTCACATTCTTCCGTATGGCTGGTATGATTTGGATTAGATGGTAAGATGAAGCCTTGAACGGCATTCTTACTTCCTGAACCGATTTAGTAACATTTAGTTCAGGCCTTGATGCGACTAATCTACTTGTGCTCATAGAATCTGCAGTTGTGGTTGATGGTGATGCTCGCAAAACGGAGCTTTAACTAGTTCGATTTGACATACTCCACATAGAATGGCTAGACCGAACTTGAGTTGGTAGGCCCTGATTTTGATAAGATTTTTTTTTACTATCAAGAACATTTGATGTTACAGACTGGGCTGCTGCTTTGTCCCTGTTTCTAACCATACGTGAAGAGGTGCCGAAGCTATTCCCCATGAAGACACTTCGGACTTTATAAGAGTTACAACTTAATTTACAAGGCCTAATGTTAGATTCGTAAAATAGTCAAATGGTGCGCTGAAACCAGATCGTGACCCTATATGTTGTAAGAATGATTTTATGAACCTTTTGAATGTCAAGAATTTTTTGAATTTCCACAGCACTCTTACTCGGAGTAAAAGCATAAAAATATGCGAGAAATCCTTAAGCAGCTGTGAATAAAAGAGGATAACGGACCACGAGTTTTGAATATGCATCCTGAATTTCTCTTGAAATGTTTTTGACTCGTCATTTTCATTAAGTATAGATATAATTAAAGGAATCACCAGCAAACACACAATCGTATCATTAAAAAATTATGGAATATCTATAGTATTTATATCATTGGGGGAATGTAGTAAAATGCACTTTAAAATTTAATTCGATCTTTTGTAAAAGAGTGTATCATTTAACAACACATGGTTATATGACAAACTTGTAAATAATCGTAAATTAAAATTTAGAACCAACTATATGTCACAATGTCTAATAATCTTATTATTTTCCTGTGAGACCCCCCTAGTCTGGTTGTAATTTTGACTATGTAGAACTTGTGATCATAATTGTTTTTAGACTTATTGTGCAAAAATGGATGGTGTTAAGAACAATTGATTAAGTTAAAAGTAATGAATATGATTAAATAGTTCTTATATATATGTAAATGTATGCATGTATGTATGTATATATATGTATGTATATATGTATATATATGTATATATATTACAGTTAATTTATCGATTATGTTAATTTTTATTAATCTATACAAATGTTGGATTGGTCGAATTGTGTGAAGAATATGGGTGATTGCAGGTACCCAAGATGTAAGTTGAGGTGAATTTTGTGGTTCCACAGAGAGAGACAAATGGATCATAATACACACCCTAGTGTCATTATCGCATCAATAACCTTTTCCCAACTATAGGTTCACCTAACTAATTATAAGTATGTAGGATGATAATTAAATAATTCTTTTAACAATCAGTTGAGTTCATCAAGACTTATCTAACTTCTTACATCTATGCCTATGAATTGAGCACTTATTTAATTTTACAATTTAATAATTTTCAATTATGTCTTAAGAACCATGCACTTGTAATGACCTTGGTTATAGTCCAATAATCTAAGATAACGATAAAGTCTAAATTATCAAAAAAAATTAAAAAATTGTGTGTGTGCGTGTGTTTATATATGTATATATGTATCTATATATGTATATGTATACACACACACATATAGATACAATTATATACATATACATATGTATATATGTATACATGAATATATATATACACATATATAAATATATACATACAAAATTGATGACATATGAAAATAAAATATAATAGTAATGAGAAAATGTAATAAAAAATATATAATAAGAGAATTTCATTTATTTGTAGGAGAAAGAAATACAATAAATAATTAATGAATTTATAGGTGGTCATCCCATTGACCCGTATCAAGAGATAAATGAAAAAGGGACAATAGGAGGAGAAGGGTCTGGGCACTATAGAGAAATAAGAAAATGATGGTCAACATAGGAGATAGGAAAAATAATGTTGCTACCACTCAAGGGATACCATACAAAAGAGTAACTCCTCCTCATGTTCTGTTGAAAATTGGACATCCATCATTAAATGTATAGGAGGAGAAGGGTGTGGACACTACAGAGAAATAAGAGAATGGTGGTCAACATAGGAGATAGGAAAAATAATGTTGCTACCACTCAAGGGAGACCATACAAAAGAATAACTCCTCCTTGTGTTTTGTTGCAAATTGGACACCCATCATTAAATGCCATGACTTCCAAGTCATTACAAATGAAGCTTAAAAAATGGGATTCTGTTAGTAAAAGCATAGGAAATTTTGGGAAGTGATAAGGGTGTGAGAGTAGACAGGTTAGCTTACATTCTTAGGAACTTGAAAATAGTTCAAAATCACTATCTCAAGGTTTTTTTATCTTCCTATTAATTTTCCTTGTTGTTTGTGCTTTTTCCAAGTTTGAAAACTACTCTTTATCTATCAAAATGCCTTCATTCCATGTTGCAAACCCCACTAATCAATTCATTTTTCTGGTGAATGAACATTTAATCACACAATTACCATAGCTTTCCCTTTGAAGATATTCCTCTATCGATTGAAATGCTTAGGTCTATGTGTACCCCACAATCAAAGTAAAAATAAAACGTTAATAATATTTCATTTAATGCTAGTAGTTAAAATCGACATTGAATTGAATGCTTCCCACCTTTGAACCTTATTCCACTCCTTATGATGCTTAGTTTTTTCTTGATTGGGATGTGGAAAATTTACTAGTATAAACTAGAATGTTATGAATCTTGAAATAAAACCATCACAATCCTATTTATTCATCAAGGAAGATGAAAAAATAGGGAGATAAAGAAATAAAAATTTGTAGTTCACTACAATATAAATATAAATTAATGTTAGGAAAGTACTTGCTATTGGGAAATTTGTATTCTAAATAAAATTCCCAAGATAACATGAAATGGATAAATTAGTATATGTATAAGTGGATATTACCTCCTTAAGTTTGGGAAGTGAGAGTGGTCTATCGAAACATAATTGATAGTTGAAGATATTGGTGACTCTATATTCAAGTAAGGGTCATTGAGGTAAGATAGTTAAAGGTCAAATAGGATTGTGTAATAAAATTTATCTTGGGTCTAAATTAAAAAAAAATTATTTACAAATAACCTCACTCAACCAAAAAAAATGAAAAAGGTCATTGAAGTAGGGATTAATATGAAAAGACTATGTGAATTGTTAGATATATAGTATCCATGCCTTTTTGTAGGTTTTCATGTTTAATATGAACTTCATACTTGTACTTGTTGCTTGAAAGGAGCTAGCCAAATAGTTTCAATCTACCTTTAGTAGTTGGGAGATAGTTAAATAAGTGTTTAACTTATGTTGATTGAAAATGGTGCGCACACAAGTTCAACCATACTTTTAGGTGTTAAGACAAGGAAATATTCTACAACATCTCTCTCATATTGTGTTTTTCTTTTGATTAAGAAGTGAATAATGCAAATATTGTAAATATTTAGCATATGTGTCAAGAATGTGCCTATCAAATTGTTGTTGATGTTGTTAGTTATATTTTCATTTCCTTGTTATAGTCTATAAGGTCTACATCTAAAACTTATAGTTTACTTTGAACATTGGTGTACTTGTTAGATGTATTTCCATGCACAATGAGTACATCCACTTTGAATACAAAACTAGTCTATTATGTACAAAGCTCCAATATTGTGCTAGGGTTTAGAGCTGCAAAGGATGACCTACAAAAGCAAAGTGTGCTTTTAAATTTCTATACTAAACAAGTAATTCATTTGTAAAGAATATAGAATGGATAATTCTTGTTCTTGTAAATTGTGTCTATATTCATTATATTTGGTTCGCCATTTTTTTTGGCATTGGTACACATATATCAAAATGTAAAGGCATAAAAAAGCCACCTAAACCAATTTTATTGTAGAAGAGAACTATTTGACAGATTATTTTTGTTAGTTGATTGATTTTTTATTCAATTTTTTAAAGGGTTTGTTATTTGATTTGATGCTTTGAATTGAGATATAAAAAACCAAAAATCTAAGTCATAAAGGTGGTTAATGTATGATTTAAGTGTCATTTTATTTAACATAATTGACTTATTTTAACATTTTCTTATGCATTTTTGTCTAGCTACAACCAATGGAATAGCAGGATCTTGTCCACTAATTTTCATATTTTTGGGTAATCTACAAAAAAAAGAATTAATATATGTCTAGTCACCTAGTTTATATGTAATAAAGGGTGATATATTTTTAAGTCAACTATGTGTAATAAAGGGATTAATTAAATTCAAATACTTTTATCTAGTTAGATTTAAATATTTATTTCACCCATTCTAAATTATTTCCAGAACCTTTGTGATTATAATGAAATGTCCATTGATAAAACTTTGCTTGCTAAGGAAAGAAGAAATCTCTAGGTATATTTTTTCATTAAAAATTGTACCAGATTTGTGTTCAATAAAAATACCCTTGTTATATTGTACTATTTATTGTATGCAAAGTGGTGGATGTGGTATTTTTTATAAACTTAATGTCAAATTATCTGTGACACAACAAGTTAATTGGCCCTATTTGAATCTTTTGCAAAGATAAGCAGTTTGTTTGTAATATCTAGACACATGTTTTTGTTTGATGTTTTACTTTTGTAGATAGTGAAATAGGTAATGTTCCTTGACTAGTACCCATTCCTTTAATTCACTTGAAAATTTTGTTTCTATTAGTTTATTAAGTATTAATTTTGGTCACGAATATATTCATAATGATTTGCATAGCTATAGTTCTATTAAGTAGCGGCATAACTAAAAATTGATATATTATATGCTCTACATGTTTACCTTTTGCAAAAAATTGCACATGCATTTTTTATTTTACATGGAATGACTAGACAATGTTGTTAATATGAACTACAAGAGTTTTGTGTTTAGTCCAATATTTTTTTGATCATTAAATCAAAGTTGTATGTAAACAATTTTTTATACATATAGATACCTAAAAATGGTGAATGCATATTTCTTCCAATTCATCATCATTTCTTGTCATCATCCCTTATCAACTCCTTCATCAATATTGAATTCTTTAATTAAGCTATCACATTTTCCACTTAAATTAAATAATTCTTATTTCACCATCTTTGATATGGTTACTCTTTGACAAGGATTTCAGCAAAAATATTGAGGAGTCTACACTTGCTTATGGATGTGAATCCATAATGGACCTAAAGAGAATATTTCCACTTAATATTTCATTGGTTGGTGCTGTGTGCACAAGACAATCATGTATTCCTCTCTTGCTCTACTTGGAAGGTGAATGATCTAAGAGGTTTTCCTTATTTGAATATCAAATGCATTCTTTCTTTTGTATCTTGTCTTGTCATATGTGTTATTCTTGATTATAAATGTTTTGAGGATTTGTTATGAAGATGATGCATGGTTTTGTGGATTTTCATTATTCTCCTTATTTTGGTGTTGAGCTATGGATCTAGTTCTGAGTGTTAATGTTATGGCAGCTTCGGGTTCATCCTTCCAACCATGAATGAAGACATAAATCAATATAGCCTATCGGCTATTTATTTATATGTGATATTTAATGTGAAAGGGTGCTTCACTTGGCAACAATATAATTTCCAAAAAGGGCCGACCTTCCTTGTAATTCACATCTTTTATTTTGTAATTATACTTTTTGTATTATGGCCGACCTTGCTCTTGAAGAGGTGCAACCTCTCTCATACAATGTATAAATACAAGTTCATTTCCATCCATTTGAGATCAAGCAAGAAAAGTTCGATTCATTCAAGTGCGAATTTCATCAAGAGAAGATTGCGAATTTATTCAAGGGTAGAGTTAGATATTAAGGAGGTATGGATTATTATCTGCCATTGCATCTTGTGTAGGTGCTGAAGATTGGCCTTGTAATTGGCCTCATTGTAAAGAGAATTGTTGCCACTATTTATATATATAAGAGAAATCTTTGTTGTTGGGTTATTCTCCCTCAAGAGGAGGGTTTTCCTAGGGTATTTGCTGTGTCATTGTCTGATTTTGAATTAAATTTATGTGCATATAATCTGTTCATTAAAATTTACATGGTATCAGAGTGGGTTTGAGAGGATCGTGATCAGATTATTGCTAATCAACATACCCTTTTTTTGTTCACTTATCTACATCAGTCAAGATGGTGAATGGTTTGAAGGTTGAGGATAGACTCGAAGGTGCATCTAACTTCACTTCATGGAGATTTAGGATCATGCTCACCTTGCATGAAAATGACTTGGGTGAGTTTGTGGAGTTTAGCATTTCTGAACTTGAGGAGGAAGAAGAAAAGTTGCAGTGGGTGAAGAAAGACATTAAATCAATGAAGATATTGGTTGATTCCATGAAGGATCATATTGTTCCTATCATCTCTAAGTTGAATACAGCGAGAGATATGCTCAAGACCTTGGAAGAGATGTACAAAATCAACAATACCAGCCGAGTACTTGCACTAAAGCATCAATTGCATCATGTGAAGATGTCGAAGGGAGAATCTATTATTGCATACTTCATGAGGATTTTAGATTTGAGAGATTAGCTCTCAACAATAGGACATATGGTTGATGAAAAAGACTTGACCATGCTCACACTCAATGGTCCACCTTTGTCTTGGGAATCCTTCATTTAGGGAATCAGTGCAAGATCAAAATTTCCTAAGTTTGATCGCATAAGATCTGATTGCATTCAAGAGGAATCAAGGTTGGTGGCAAGAGGCATTGGTCAAAGTTCAGAGAATGAAGACATTCATGTTCTCGCCTCCCATACTTCAAAGAAGAAAGTAAAAGATGGAAGGAAAGGATTCTTCAAGAGCAATCGGGACAAGGGAAATGATGATGCACCTCCATTCAAGAAGAAGAGGGATATGTCCAAAATTCAATGTTTTAGGTGTGATAAGTTTGGGCACTTCACCAAGTATTGTCCAACTAGACCTAAGCAACAAGTTACCATTGCAGATGTTGATGATGGTTCTCCATAAAAGGATTCAAGTGAATATTTTTTCTATTCAGCATTATCAAGCAGTGTACCTTTTGACACCAACACTTGGATAATCGACAGTGGTGCTTCACGACACATCACTGGCTTTAAGGAGCACTTATCAAGTTCGGTGGAAAAGGAGTCTTCTGAACAAGTCATCATTGGAGATGATGCTAGCTACTCTGTGAAAGGAATTGGGACCTCTACACTTCATTTGGATTCCGGTATCTCACTTTAGTTGGGTAATGTTATTTATGTTCCTAGAATCAAGCGCAATCTTATTTCTATTTCAGCCTTGGAAGATAAAGGATATCAAGTTGCCTTCTCCAAAGGAAAATTTCTAGTGTGGATGGAGAACTCTAGCTTCAAGGATGCTTAAGTAATTGGAGTTAGACATGAAAACCTTTACAAAGTCTACACACATTCCTTACAAGCTTTAGTTCATGACTCTTCAAGTCTATGCGATCTTTGGCATCGAAGATTGGCTCACCTACACTTCTGAGCCTTACCTATCATGGAGAAGATGGTGTTGGGCCTTCCTAAGTTCAACCAGGAGCACGAAAGTACTTGCAAAGGTTGTGCATTGGGTAAGAATATAAAAGCCCCTTTTTATAGTAGAGAAAATAGATCTAAGTGTATTTTAGACCTTATTCATTCTGATTTATGTGGCCCTATGTTTGTTCCGTCTTTGAGTGGATTCTTGTATTATGTTCTTTTTATTGATGACCACTCTAGGAAGACTTGGATTTATTTTTTGAAATATAAAGAGTTTGAGGAAGTGTTGGATAGGTTTAAAGATTTTAAAGCCTTGGTCGAAAATATTTCTGGTAAAAGAATTAAAGTCCTCAAATTTGACAATGGTGGAGAATACACCTCTAGTAGTTTTTGGAATTTTTATATTGATGCAGGGATTAAGAGGCAGTTCTGTGTTCCCTATAATCCTCAACAAAATGGTGTTGCAGAAAGAAAGAATAGGATAATTGTGGAAGCAATGAAGGCCATGATTCATGATCAATATTTTCAAACCTTCCTATGGGCAAAAGCTTCCAGGATAGCTATGTATGTTCAAAACAAAAGTCCTTATAAGATCTTGGAGAATATGACTCTAGAAGAAGCCTTTATAGGGAAGATGCCTGAAGTCAGTCACTTGAGGATCTTTGGATGTCCTATCTATATTCATGTTCCCAAGGAAAAGAGAACCAAGTTGGAGCCTTTTGGTAAGAAGGGAATATTTGTGGGCTACAGTGAGACATCAAAAGCCTATAGAATATACATTCCAGGTCAGAAGTTGATAGAATCAGTAGGGATGCCACATTCAAGGAAGATGTTGCATTCAGGAGATCCAGGGGATTCATATGGAGATTGATAATGAAGAGTCTCCTCAGGATATGGAAGTTGACCATACTCCTGAGATTCAAAGGAAGACTTCATAACCAAAAGAAGATATTGATCCTGTTGAACCCTTGGAACCTACTGATCAACCTACTAACATTGTTATTGGGAGAAAGAGACCTTTGTGGGCCAGGCGTATTATGCAAGAGGCTGAAAGCTTTGCAGCTAGTAGAGGCACATTCAAAGAAAGAAAAAGGCCACATAAGTTCTCCAGTTATGTTGCCTTGATGAGTCAGATTATAGAATCTGAGCCTACCTGTGTTGAGGAAGGATCTAGTCGTTAGGTTTGGAGAGATGCTATAATAGAGGAGTATCAGTCAATTCTTAAGAATGATGTTTGGGATATTGTTCCTAGACCTGAAGGCAAGTCTGTGGTATCTTCTAAATAGCTCTTCAATATTAAGCATGCTGCAGATGGAAGCATTGAGAAGTACAAAGCAAGATTTGTGGCTCGTGGGTTTTCTCAAAAAGAGGGAGTTGATTACAAAGAAACCTTTGCTCCTGTTGCTCACTATACTTTTGTCAAAACCATCATTGCTATTGCTACATCTAAAGGATGGAAGATTCACCAAATGGATGTGAAGACAACCTTTCTCAATGGAGTGACTAAGGAAAAGGTTTATATAGAGCAACCTGATGGATTTGAGGTTCATGGGAAGGAGTCACATGTTTGCAAACTAAAGAAGGCCTTGTATGGTCTTAAGCAAGCTCCTAATGCTTGGTATGAAAGAATTGATCATTACCTGTCAAGCTTGGGTTTCTTGAAGAATGATGTTGATTTGAATCTCTATTTCAAGGTAATCAATGGTGAAGCATTAATTTTGGTTTTATATGTTGATGATTTGATCCTTACTGGAGAAGATCACATGATTCTTGAGTGTAAGAAAGAGTTGACCTCTGAATTTGAGATGAAGGACCTTGGGCTCATGCATTACTTCCTTGGCCTAGAAGTCTAGCAAAAACTAGATGAGATGATTCTAAGTCAAGGGAAGTACACCATTGATATAATTAAGAGATTTGGCATGATGGATTGCAAATCCATGTCCACACCTATGGAGACCAACTTACATAAGTTGAAGGAGGCTGCAGCTAATTTAGACTTGGTGGATCATACCTTGTACAAAAAACTAATTGGATCTTTGATGTATCTAGTTAACACTAGAGCTGACATTTGCTATGCAGTGAGTGCACTTAGCCAATTTATGTGTGATCCAAGACATATACATCTTGTTGCAGCTAAATGTATCCTGAGATACTTGTGTGGCATAGTTGGATATGGGTTGAGGTATTCTTCAGATGTAGATATGGAGTTACATGGTTTTACTAATTCTGATTGGGCAGGTTGTGTCACAGATCGGAAGAGTACTTCTAGTTGTTGCTTTAGTTTGGGCTCAACTATGATATCTTGGGGCAGCGGGAAGCAGTCATCTGTAGCATTAAGCACAACAGAGGTAGAGTACATTTCAGCTTGTATGGCAACTCGAGAAGCAGTATGGCTTCGTAAGCTCCTTGCAGGATTGTTTGGACAATCAATGGAGCCTACTATCATTCATTGTGATAATCAGAGTTGTGTGAATCTTTCTATCAATCTTGTGTTCCATGACAAAACCAAACATGTTCAGATCAAGTACCACTACATTAGGGATATGGTATTGCAGAAGGTTGTACAGTTGAGGTACATCAACACCGATGAGCAGACAACAGATATTCTCATCAAGCCTCTCGCCAGGATAAAGTTTGTGTGCTTTTGAGATAAGCTTGGTATGGTGGAGAATCCATCCTTGACTAAGTAAGAGTCTCAGTTTTAGTGAGCCTTGTTTAATGAGTCCTTCTCTGAGTGAGAAGTTTGAGGTGAAATCCCTTGTTAATGCATTTTCCTTTGAGATGGAGGAATTTGAGGTGCAAGCCCTTGTTAATGCATTTTCCTCTAAAATAGAGAAATTTGAGGTGAAAGCCCTTGTTTCCACCCTCTGAGCCTGAGTCATGGTGGATGTCATGTGTGAGACTCCATGAAACATCTTATACTTGTGAATGTCATGTTGAGGTGACAACATCACGCAAGTGATGAACATTTGTACACACCATAGTATGGTTGTAGCCATTATGGTTGATATCGTGTTGAGGCGATATCTAATATCACGTTGAGGTGATATTCTTCTTTTCACATTTAGTTGTAGCTAATGTGGTAGACATCACGTTGAGGTGATATGTCCTATGTAGCTAGAATTTCTCTCCCTAGCTGAGAGGGAGTGTTAATGTTATGGCAGCTTCGGGTTCATCCTTCCAGCCATGAATGAAGACATAAATCAATATAGCCTATCGACTATTTATTTATATGTGATATTTAATGTGAAAGGGCACTTCACTTGGAAACAATATAATTTCCAAAAAGGGCTGACCTTCCTTGTAATTCACATCTTTTATTTTGTAATTATATTTTTTGTATTAAGGCTGACCTTGCTCTTGAAAAGGTGTGACCTCTCTCATATAATGTATAAATACAAGTTCATTTCCATCCATTTGAGATCAAGCAAGAAAAGTTTAATTCATTCAAGTGCGAATTTCATCAAGAGAAGATTGCAAATTTATTCAAGGGCAGAGTTAGATATTAAGGAGGTGCAGATTATTATTTGTCATTGCATCTTGTGTAGGTGCTGAAGATTGGCCTTGTAATTGGCCTCATTGTAAAAAGAATTGTTGCCACTATTTATTAGTCGATAGGCTATTATAGGTGAGAATTCAACCGGAAAAGTCTCACTGTCTGATGTCGGCTGAGACTATTCCGGTTGGATTCTGGTTTGAGACATGCCATCCGCATTTTTTGCTGCTGGTATGTTCTCCATTCACGTGGGAAGGTGGATGGAAGTATGGGTCTCACCATGCGCTGTTGTAAGTCTAGTAGGTGTTGATCAAAGGGGAGAGAGGGAGTGTCAGGACGTGATAGGAATTTATTGCATAGCCCATAATTATGAGGGGAGGGCTCAGGGATAAAAGAAGGTCAACGCCATTAATACAGCATGGCGTTCCTACCCTTGGGTCGTTGGGTTTGCAGGCGGTGTGGAAAAATGTCATTTGGAAGCCTTTAAACCCCAAGACCCCTCAATCTGCTCATTCAAGCTTTTTTTTGGAGGAACGTGAAGATTTGAATGGAGTGGAAGAAAAATGTAGAGGAAAAATGTGAGGAGAAGGTGGTAGTAAAGCATGGGAATAAAGAACAAAAGGAAAAATGTGAGGACAGGGAGTTGGATTGCATGGGAGAGAGAGCACAAAGAATTGCAGAAAAACAAGGGAAAAATATATGTGGAAAGAAGGACGACCATGGTGTGACGAGTTGGGAAGAGTGAACTGAAAGTTGATCGCAACTGCAGGATCTTTCACAGGGACTATTTTGCCCCAATCTATAAGAGGCCTTCACTCCTACCCCTATTTGCTTCTGTGAGTTATTGATAGCTAGTTCATTGTGAAGAAAAAAGAGCCCACATCAGTTGTGTTCTTAGCCTGTAAAATTTTGGATTCTATAGGCGTTATTATTATTATGATTACAATTTTTACTACTGATGAAAATTTGAATGCCTCAACCATCTGTTGAATAGTGAATTCTCAAGTAGGGTTTTGTTTGATATTCATAATTCTTAATGCAGCACCACACATTCACTTTATAATCTATCACTATCACTTTTTAAAATGTTAGGCGTTCGATAGTTTTCAAACATTTGTCAACAACCTTCTCCAAAATTTATCACTTGTAAATAATTTCTACCACTTGGGGGTTTCTCTCTATTAAAAACCATAATTTGATTCTTCTATTATTTTCTATTTTGGTTTGGTGATGGTTTTTTGAATTTCTCTTCAAGCTTGCTATCCATTTTGAGAGAAAGTTCTCTATTTGTTGGTATATATTTTGTATCACTAGCTAGAGCGATTTTTGTTATTTGCTGAATGAGAAGGGTGAGGAGAGGGAACGGGTGAAAGATTAAAGTAGAGAGAAAGGTTAAAATATAAGGGATTGCGAATGTGGATATATATACAATGAGTATATATTTGTAATAGTTATTTGAGTCCAAAGTTACAAAGATGAATTTTAAAGAGGTTGGCATTCTGTCAAATAGTTCACATGCCTTGTCTATGCTTTTGCATTCTACATGCATGTCAACGAAGGCAGTTGCAACTACAACCCCTAACAATATTCTAAAGTGGTGGAGGACTATTCTCTGAAACATTCCTTGCTAGAACAAAAAGAAGAAACAACTATTCTTGTAGTCGCATTTTGAATAGATGCTAACAAGAATTTATAGTTCTACAAAGTCCTCAGCTGGTGTTAATGTAGTACTCACAATTCCATTGTCCCTTGATGGTGGATTGAGATATGGGCTGGAAGGGTAGGGGTAGAAAAATATTATGACTAGAATTTTAAATCTATTCAAATGATTCAAAACAGGCTCTGGTTTAACCAAGTTCTAGGTATTGTGTACTTATTGTGTATGAATACTTCAAAAATAGCCACTCTGTTTGAATTGAACTTCATTCTCTATGCCAAAACAATAGGCACAACACAGGATTACAAGTGAATTCAACACAAGAAGAGGCATATAACTATCAACTAGGGTGTTGAATTACTGTCACCCACATTTGATATACCATCACAATAGTCATTTAATGATCCAACTCCCCTAAATTCATATTACAGAACATGGCTTTCACTCTATTTTAGACAACCTAATGAGAGAGCATTTCTTATTATCAGCTTAGTACAGGTTGAAAAAAAATTACTTACTTATTCAAGTGGTTGCCTAATGGATTGTCTTGTAATAGTAAGAAATGGTACATTCTCGTCTTTAACAGTTTGTCATTTTATTTCAAAAAAAAAATATTTTAGTCTAGAAATATTGCAAATTTATGTGTGACTGTTACAATCATTTTACATTTAACAAAGGCTCCCATTATAATAGGGAATTGTTACAATAGAATCATTTTATGTTTAACAGTCATTTTACGTTTTCCATACAATCATTCCTATTATATGCTTTGATATATATAAATCAAAGGCTAACATGTGGATGGATTATGATAGGGAATTGCCCCAGTTAAATCAGCTTTGGTTTGGTCAGAGGTGAGCAAGGGGATTTTGAAAGAAGATTGGAGTGGCACTGCAGAAGCCAAAATAAGAGTGGAAGAAGAACACCAAAATCTTAAAAGACAAAGGGAAAGCGGTGGAAGGACATGGACTCCAAAGCACTTCATTAGAAAAGGAGATGGATGGGACTATTTGTGTTCTCCAAGATTTGTTCCACCTGCTCCCATTATTGTACCATAAAATCTAAAGGGATGTCTTGCTGGAAGTTGAGTAGTCTTTTATGCACCCATTTTGTGGGCATTTTGTCTACTTGTACCTTAAAAAATGAAAGGAAATATTATTAGACCTTAGATCTAGATCACTATATGTAGGGTGTGTTTATTTTCTTATTTGTAGGAAAGCAAATGCATCATAAAAATAATAGTTTAGGTTTAAGATTTAAAAAAACTCAAATAACAAAAATAAAGATTTTAGATTGAAAAAATATAAATTGAGAAGTTAAAATGTGTTTGGAATTTTGATGATGTTGAGTGTTGTTAGTATTGGTGATTTGATTGTGTATAAGTGATTTAAAATTGGACCTAGAATTTTGGTATCACGTCTAGGTTGGAGGCTATTACTAATCAATCATTAATATCTATCATATCAATTGATAGATATGCATGTCAATGAAGGCAGTTGCAACTACAACCCCTGACAATATTCTAAAGTGGTGGAGGACTATTCTCTGAAACATTCCTTGCCAGAACAAAAAGAAGAAACAACTATTTTTGTAGTTGCATTTTGAACAGATGGTAACAAGAATTTATAGTTCTACAAAGTCCTCAGCTGGTGTTAATGTAGTACTCACAATTCCATTGTCCCTTGATGGTGGATTGAGATATGGGCTGGAAGGGTAGGGGCAGAAAAACATTGTGACTAGAATTTTGAATCTATTCAAATGATTCAAACCAGGCTCTGGTTTAACCAAGTTCCAGGTATTGTGTACTTATTGTGTATGAATACTTCAAAAATAGCCACTCTGTTTGAATTGAACTTCATTCTCTATGCCAAAACAATAGGCACAACACAGGATTACAAGTGAATTCAACACAAGAGGAGGCATATAACTATCAACTAGGGTGCTGAATTACTATCACCCACATTTGATATACCATCACAACAGTCATTTAATGATCCAACTCCCCTAAATTCATATTACAGAACAGGGCTTTCACTCTATTTTAGACAACCTAATGAGAGAGCATTTCTTATTATCAGCTTAGTACATGTTGAAACAAATTTACTTACTTATTCAAGTGGTTGCCTAATGGATTGTCTTGTAACAGTTTGTCATTTTATTTCAAAAAAAAATTATTTTAGTCTAGAAATTTTACAAATTTATGTGTGATTGTTACAATCATTTTACATTTAACAAAGGCTTCCATTATAATAGGGAATTGTTACAATAGAATCATTTTATGTTTAACAGTCATTTTACATTTTACATACAATCATTCCTATTATATGCTTTGATATATATAAATCAAAGGCTAACATGTGGATGGATTATGATAGGGAATTGCCCTAGTTAAATCAGCTTTGGTTTGGTCAGAGGTGAGCAAGGGGATTTTGAAAGAAGATTGGAGGGGCGCTATAGAAGCCAAAATAAGAGTGGAAGAAGAACACCAAAATCTTAAAAGACAAAGGGAAAGCAGTGGAAGGATGTGGACTCCAAAGCACTTCATTAGAAAATGAGATGGATGGGACTATTTGTGTTCTCCAAGATTTGTTCCACCTGCTCCCATTATTGTACCATAAAATCTAAAGGGATGTCCTGCTGGAAGTTGAGTAGTCTTTTATGCACCCATTTTGTGGGCATTTTGTCTACTTGTACCTTAAAAAATGAAAGGAAATATTATTAGACCTTAGATCTAGATCACTATATGTAGGGTGTGTTTGTTTTCTTATTTGTAGGAAAGAAAATGCATCATAAAAATAATAGTTTAGGTTTAAGATTTAAAAAAAATCAAATAACAAAAATAAAGATTTTAGATTGAAAAAATATAAATTGAGAAGTTAAAATGTGTTTGGAATTTCGATGATGTTGAGTGTTGTTAGTATTGGTGATTTGATTGTGTAGAAGTGATTTAAAATTGGACCTAGAATTTTGGTATCACGTCTAGGTTGGAGGCTATTACTAATCAATCATTAATATCTATCATATCAATTGACATATCTGCACATGTTTTCGTCATGCTCAAGCATGATTTTTCCCACCCTAACATGATTATATCTTTTGTTGTTGCACAACTTTGAATCTATGCACTCATATTAGTACCTACATTCTAAACTTGGTGGTGCTTACCTTGGGGATTTTATTGTCATGTGAATGTTGAAATGTGAAACTTCCTTGACCCTAAGTCTTCTATTGTTTTCAAACAATTTGAAGACACAAAGACAAAAATGCAGTATGTGTATGTGTAGTTGTAGTGTCAAAAATCATTTACTTTATAATTTGCATTATATATTGCACACTCATTCTATTGTTCCCTCCTATATGTGTAGTTGTGTCAAAACTCGCACACTCATTCTATTGTTAGCTCCCTTAGTATCTTTTGAGATGCACTTAGCATGTTTCTAAGTTTTAGTTCTCTCACCATGTAGCCAACCTAGAACACTTTATTTTTTTGTTAATTTTGATATTCTATCTAATCATTTTGCACTTTTCTATGGATGCAAGCCAATCTTTAATTGTTTACAAATTGATTTGTATGGATTTTTATATTTTTTTTATGGCTTGCTCAATGCAATTTGCATTCTATATTTTGCACTCATTCTATTGTTCCCTCCTATATGTGTAGTTGTTGTGTGAAAACTTGCACACGCATTCTATTGTTCCCTCCTATATGTGTAGTTGTAGTGTCAAAACTTGCACACGCATTCTATTGTTAGCTCCCTTAGTATTTATTGAGATGCACTTAGCATGTTTCTAAGATTTAGTTCTCTCACCATGTAGCCAACCTAGAACACTTTTTTTTTTTGTTAATTTTTTATATTCTATCTAACCATTTTGCACTTTTCCATGCATGCAAGCCAACCTTTAATTGCTTACAAATTGATTTGTATGGATTTTTATATTTTTTTTATGGCCCGCTCAATGCAACTTTATAAAAAGATGATTTTACCCTCATTTAACCCTTGATTGGAAATGTCCCTCCAAGATTTTTCAATTCTTTATTATCTATTTCCTTTCTTTTATGCAGCCAAAGATTGTAGAGTCTGTCCCTACACTATCCCTACACCAGTCAATTGGATTCACTTGAAAGTTTTCAAAGTCTTTTCAACAAATCTATTTTGTGAGTATCTTGCAATCAAGGCATTCCATGAGAATACATTTCTTTGAAGTGTTTTTCCAACAATACACATGCCTTGTGTATGTTTCTACAATTGCATATACTACAATCATGGCATTCTATGAGATGCCATCTCTTTGAGGTGTTCTATGCATTGCAGATTTTGGGGTCTCCATGCATAACTTGCCATTTAATTAAGTCACCAAATCTTCATTACAACTAATAAATGTCAAGCAACCTTAAAATGGCTTCCACCTGGACACAAGGCACAGGCAAGATGAACGAAATTTGGTTGCCTCTTTCAAGTCTTGTGTGGCAAATAAGGAGGTCGGAGGCTCAACATCCACCCATTCGTTTTAGGTCTGTATACTTCAATCACAATCTTCTTTCATCATTGTTGTTTGCCATTCATTTATTCTATGTATAATTGGTGACCTGTAGATTGAATTTGTGCATAAATTGGGCCATTTGAAAGCTATGGTAGGTTCCTATTTTTGTAGCAAAAGTTGGTATTGTCAGCAAATTCGAGTGGTCCCAGTATTATAATATTTAGAATTTATTCTACAGTTACCACTATCATTGTGCTTTTAGCCATGGATTTGAATGGTAACCTTCTCTCGGCTATCCGACATCCATATCATTGCGAGACTATTGAATGAATCTTAGTTGTTCATCATCTCCCATCATTTATTTCCCTTATGGTTTTTTTTTTTGTCGTTCCTTCCTATCTCCCACACTGCTGCTGGTATCTGCTCCTCCAAACTCTTCCTCGCTGGTAATATCTCTTGCTCAAATTTGGTGAGTTGCAGCCAAAAATTGTATTATACATACCCAATCTCTCGAGTTAGTGATTTTCATGTGTCATAAAATAGTTTTTGTATTATAAAAAATATTTTCCTGCAACATGCAATTTTCCATTATGTTACATTCGGTCATAAGGTATATCATTAACCAACAACACCTATACTTAATCCAATTGACCTTTTAAGTTATAGGTCTTCTTTCATTGTACAAAAAATATTGTTGTGAAACCATTTAGCATAACATACCGATCTAAAAAAAGTTCCATTTGTTCATATTGAAATCTTCTCACATCCTATCATCAATTGACTTTTGCTATAAATAGTTAGTCTTAAGAAAAAAAATTTACATTTTCTTGTGATTTTTTCCTATGCCCTTCAATATATTGTCAAAGTATATCTTGCTATCGGCGCAACCATTGCACCTCATTGAGGTGCAAGCGCTAGTATATATAAGAGAGATCTTTGTTGTTGGGTTTTTCTCCCTCAAGAGGAAGGTTTTCCCAGGGTATCTGCTGTGTCATTGTCTGATTTTGAATTAACTTTCTATGCATATAATCTGTTCATTAAAATTTACACCGAGGACTTGGAGAAGTACAAGAAATGGTATGTAGCTTTGGACATATTGTCTTTATTGTGGGAATGATTGGTTGGTTTGATCTACCTTTGGTATGAGAGCTTTACGTCTATTGTTGCCATGATTTCATTTGATATGAATGTTAGATGTTGATATCCTTTTAGTATGGGAATGGTGAAGGAGATCTTATTTTAAATATAAAACAATAAATCTTAGCCAATTGAAATATCCATTAGGAGATATCATGCATTTGAAGAAACAAAATTTGGTATACTTACTAGACTAAAGTGAAGGTCATTTAAAGAACGAATGTCTAGTCTTAGAAGAAAGAGGACTACGATATTGAGAGCATATTTTGTAAAAACCACCTAGATGGTTAAATAATTCTTTTTGTACCATCTATAAGAATGGAATGAACATGAAGGAGATGGATTGTCATCTCTAATATTTGGACTAAAAAAGAGCATGAATCTTAATATAACAACTAGTATAAAAAGAATAAACTATTCATTGAATAATGACAAGAGCATTACCACTAGATACAACTTCCCTTTCCTAGATAACCCTTGCTCCCATCATACATCTTTCGATAATAAGTACAGCTATAGTGCAACCCTTGTTTCAATAATTTGATTCAACTAAATTAACATAAGGCCCTAAACCATCTTTAATTAATCTAATTGAACAAAAAATAGTAGAAAAATTTAATTGCACTTTAGTTATTAGCGATGGGCTTTTCTATATGGGAAGATAGTCCTACTGCTCGCCTCTAAACATGTATCACCACCTATAAACCGTTCTGAGTTCCACTCTTGTTTTAGTATAAAAATAACGACGTATTTTTCTGTCATATGTTGCATGGTAATCAATCAACAATGTATATGCTGAAATTGAATTGATAAATATTACCTTTCGGAAGGCAACATACATTGAAATGTTTTCCATATGTGTATGTAAATAGTTAAATCAGTTAACTATATAACTAGAGATATATTGTTGTCGGGACCGGGGTATTTCTCAACCGCAAGCCATCACTGCTGCAACAATTAAAGAAGCAAGTGGCAGCTCCTATCAACACCTGGCAGCCTGTGTGAGTGACCAACACCAGCGGTCGACTCCCAGACGCCTTCTATCACCGTTCAGGTAGCTCGTTGCCACCTCTACCAAAATTTCTCCATCTATATATACAGAAATTGGAACAATATCTTTGTGTATTTTCTCTCTCGCAGGCTGGACAACAAACTTATCACAGGTAAAATATTTTGTACATCTTCTTCGTTATCCTTCTTTAAACAACTGGTTTATGTGTTAGACGCCATAGTTTTCCTTGTTATATTGATTGTTGAACCTTTTCTATACATATCTTCCAGTAACATCCTTTATATCATTCCACCTATTCATTCTCCTTGTTTTATTTTCAACGTGATTATCTCACCACCCTTGTTTTCTTCCTGTTGTGTGGATTTTCATTGCAGGCGTTTAATGTAAATCTACAAGAACATGCACAAAAATTAAAAATAATTGAACTATTAAGATATCTACAACAATAAAAGAGTGATTTAATTATTTTTCCATTTACAGCAAATAAAAGTGATTGAATTCTTAGCATATGTATGCTACCCAACTTTTTGCTGCAATTCTCTTGCTCCCAGAATTGATTGTAGGGTTTTGTTTCTTAACAACAAAGGTTTCTTTTAACCACTGTTTCTCTATTAAAACTTCTCTGCAGGATAGCCCAGCAACAGAAAAGCTGTAAAATAATGTTAACTAAGTGTCTGTCTTGGACAAAGCCTATTAAAGGAATGTTGAAACTCAATTTTGACGGTGCCAGCAAGGGTAATCCTGGTCCAGCAGCTTATGGTTGGACCATTAGGGATCATCTTGGCTCTCTCATTGCTCTTGGAGCTGGCTGTCTCAGCCATAACACGAGCAATATTGCTGAAGCAGAAGGTGTTGTGAGGGTTATACACGCTTGTCTTCATCTGCGTCCCCGTGCAGTTTGTGTGAGAGGAGACTCGCAACACATTATTAATGCTCTGAACACAGGTAAAACTAAGGATGGGATCTTGGTTCCCAAAATTGAAGAAGCGAGAGAGGCTCTTAGGAGGATTCCCTCGGTCGACATTCAGCATGTAAACCGTTCATCCAATAAATCAGCTGACAGGTTGGCGGGCTCTGGACGAGAAACTTCAGGAAGATGTAACTCTATATGGAGACGAGATCAAACAACGAGAGGGACTAAGATAATTGGTAGATATGATTCATGATAATGCGGTCTAATTTGCTGATTGTCAGTTTGCATGTTGTGTTTTTTTTTATTGGCCTTGTTGGCTTTGAAGCTATAATCTAATTATGTACTGGTTCACTCCAGCTTCTCTGTTTCTATTGCATTGTAGCAAATCCTCGTCCTCTGTATTTCTGAGTATCGATTAAATAATTCGTAGAAGTTCTGGCATCCCTAGACTTGCAAAGGCTACTTTCATCCCGCTACACTGCAGCCAGATATTTAAATTTCTTATTCACTTGCTCGAGTGTTCAATATAACTGTATAACTCAACACCTCTATTTAAACTTGAGCGATTTATATTCATTTCCCTTTAGTATAAATATCTTAAATATCTTATATCTATTTAATTTAAATTAAATGTGAGTCATCTAAATAGATTTTATATTGTTTTATACTAACCTCTTTTGTTTTATACTAACTTCTTTATGTAAATGAGGTTCAAGGATTATTATACATATGTTAATATGTGAGAGAGTACCATATGTTAATATGTTAGAGAGGTACATATGTTAGAGAGTACCTGTTTGTGCATACAAATTCTAGTTACATGTGACTAGATTAAATAATTAATAATAAATGTTAAATAATAGAATGAAATAAAGTTAAAAATTTAGATTTTTTCAAAAAAAAAAAAAATTCATGATGAAATATTTGCATATAGATTTAAAACATGATGAAATATTTGCATATAGATTTAAAACATGATGAAATATTTGCACATAGATTTAAAACATAAAGCAATGCAAATGAAATAAGAAAGTTGTCATCAAATGAAAAAAAAAAACACACTAAATATAAAATGTCCCCATCATATTGTCAAATTAATATTTCTCATTTAAATTAAATGTGAGTCATCTAAATAGTTTTTATATTGTTTTATACTAACCTCTTTTGTTTTATACTAACTTCTTTATGTAAATGAGGTTCAATGATTATTGTATGTATGTTAATATGTTAGAGAGTACGTGTTTGTGCATGCAAATGCAAATTCTAGTTACATGTGACTAGATTAAATAATTAATAATAAATGTTAAATAATGGAATGAAATAAAGTTAGAGAAATTTAGATTTTTTCAAAAAAAAATTATCTCATGATGAAATATTTGTATATAGATTTAAAACATAAAGCAAAAGCAATGCAAATGAAATAATGCAAATGAAATAAGAAAGTTGTCATCAAATGAAAACAAAAAAAAACACTAAATATAGAATGTCCCCATCATATTGTCAAATTAATATTTCTCTTGCTTTTATGTGATAAGTGCAATGCAAATGAAATAATGCAAATGAAATAAGAAAGTTGTCATCAAATGAAAACAAAAAAAAACACTAAATATAGAATGTCCCCATCATATTGTCAAATTAATATTTCTCTTGCTTTTATGTGATAAGTGAGATTTTGGAGGCTTTTATCTAATATTTTTGAGGCATCTAGCTAATTTATCATTAAATCATTAAATGGCATCTGGAACTTATTTACCTAGTATAAAATAATGGTTTCCAGGTTCAAATCTCACACTATATATAGTCTATCAATTAATTCTTTAATTCTGTTAGTTTTTTTTTTTTTTTTTTCAAATATTAAAATAAAGTAAATGATTTGATATATATATGACATTATGTTAGTTATTTTATTTTTTTCAAATATAAAAATAAATTAAATGATTTGATATTTATATGACATTTATTATGAGGAAGGATTAATTAGATAGTCTATCAATTAATTCTTTAATTCTGTTAGTTTTTTTTTATTTTTTCAAATATTAAAATAAAGTAAATGATTTGATATATATATGACATTATGTTAGTTATTTTATTTTTTTCAAATATAAAAATAAATTAAATGATTTGATATTTATATGACATTTATTATGAGGAAGGATTAATTAGATTGAAAAGAAACGGGGTATAATTATTAACAATTGAAATAATGAATAATAAAAATACAAAAACAAATAAAATGTATGAATGATAAGAAAAATTAAATAAAAAGGATGAATGATAAGAAAAATTAAATTAAAAGTAGTTGTAAGATTTTATTATAGCATAAATGTGTTTATTATAATATATTAAATATTTTCTAATATATTCAAAATAAAATAATATTAAATAATTTAATATATAAAATAGTTTCTTAATATATTCAAAATAAAATAATATTAAATAATTTATTTAAATTTTAGAATTTTAACCAGATAGTAGTATTTTCCATTTAAGTAGAAATAAAATATTATTTACAATTTTAAATATTTGAAATATATTCTAATATAAACTATTTAATTTTTTTAATTAATATATTATTTTTTATTAAATAAATAATAAATAGATAGATTTTATATACTTTTTAAATAAAATAATAAATTACATATAAATATTATTATATTTTACTATATTACTTTTACACAAATTAATAATAAATATAATAAATTAATATAGATTATTAATTAATTTTAGTATGTCTAAAGATTCCTAGGGCAGTATTATAAATTTAATTCAGATAAATGTAAATGTAATTGAAATTATTTAAAATTTATAATATTTCTCTATATAACCAATTTTTTATTTGATAATTAATTTATTGTAATTTTATTAAGGGATTTGAAATAATTTTAATGATAAAAAAATTAAAATGCATTTTTAATATTAAAAATAAAAATACAAAAGAATTAAAGCTCTTGAAAATATTTTCAAACATAGCTTGTCACTTTTAGTTGTATTAGTTTATTAATTGAAATTGATTCAAAGTGTTGTAACTATAGGTTAGGATTAATTTAATAAAAGGAGAATACTTCAAAAAGTTACATTGAAGCAAACTAGTGATTACATTAAAAAGTAGAGGCATACCATTTAACCAACTCTCCCATAACTATCAAAAATAGAAAACTGGAAACTAATAACAAAGTAGAAATAACAAAACTTAAACAAACTACACTAAAAAATATTATCCCAATATGATTAATGGTAACATCCCCCCTTAATATGAAGGGGTTAAACTAAGAATTTCTCTAGATTTTCAAACTTTTCTCATCCAAGAGGCTTTGTAAGAATATCTCTAGGCTGATTTGAAGTAGGACAATATTTGAGTTGCACACTGCCATCTTTCATATGGTGGTGAATCAAATGAACCTTGGTGCTAATGTGTTTGGTTCAATCATGAAAGACTTGAGTTTTAGCCATGTTGATTATAGATTGATTGCCAACAAAATGTGGTGTGGAGGAAACTTATTCTTGTAAATATTCAAGAATCCTTCAAATCCATAAGATCTCTAGAGTGGCCTTAGATGTTGCCATATATTTAGCTTATGTAGAGAATAGAGTTTGAATTGGTTGCTTTTTGAATTTCCAAGAAATAATAGTAGATCCAAGATGCATTTAGAAAGTAGAGGTAGATTTCTCATCTTCCAAATCACCTAAATAATGAGAATCTAAATATCCAAGCAATGAGAAGTGTGTGGCCTTTGAGTATTTGAGCCCATAGTTTTGAGTGCCTTTCAAATACTGAAGAACTTGTTTGGCTACTAACTAATGAATTTCTTTGGGTTGTTGCATGAATCTAGAGAGAACCCCCAATAGAAAAATAAATATTTAGATGGGTAGTAGTTGCATAGTAAAACTACCAACAAGTTTCCTATATGGAGTTGCATCAACCAACGCCATAGATTTGATGGATGTGAGTTTCAAATTTTGGTCCATTGGTGTACTAAGAGGTTGGTTGTCAGTCATGTCAAACTTAGAGAGAATTTCACCAATATATATTTTTTTGGAGATGAAAATATACTTGTGGTTTTGAATCATCTCAACACCAAAATAATAATGAAGATGGCCCAAATCAGTTATTTCAAACCCTTGCTTCAATTGATCTTTCACTTTTTGATTACAATCCTCACTATTACTAGTAAGAAATAAATCATCCACGTAAACAACAAGATAGAAAACAATACTATTGACCTTTCAAACAAAAAGAGTTGCATCATCAAATTAAAAATTCTAGAAATTCAACTTCAAGAGATGCATAGTGAGTTTTTCATACCAAACTCAGTGGGCTTGCTTCAAACCATACAATTATTTTATGAGCTTACATGCCTGGTATTCTTTACCATGGATTGCATATCCTTTAGGTTGAGTCATATATATATATATATATATATATATAGAGAGAGAGAGAGAGAGAGAGAGAGAGAGAGAGAGAGAGAGAGAGAGAGAGAGAGAGAGAGAGAGAGAGAGATCAACATTCAAAAATCTTGTTTTGACATCCATTTGATGAAATTTCCACTTATGTTGTGTCAAAAGAGACAAAAAAGCATGAATGGTAGTCCATTTTTCTATAGGTGCAAAAGTTTCATCATAATCTATGCCCTCTTTTTTAGCATAACTTTGCAACAAGTCAAGCTTTATGTTTGTCAAGTGATCCATCTACTTTATATTTTTTTCTAAAAATCCACTTGGAACTAATAGGTATACAACCAAGTGGTGGATCAACCAACTCCCATGTGCCAATTTTTAGAAGAGCATCATACTCATTTTGCATAGTTAAAACTTAAAACTTTCAAAAGATTTAGATTTTTGTTTCAAGAAATAAATCCAACTCGTGCAGCTACAATCATCAATGAACAACATAAAATAATTAGATCCTTAGCTTCATGATAGGAAGTTGGTTCAAAGTCTATTGCCATATTGTGTTCATCAAGAGACTCTGAGTTATCTGCAATAGAAGATTGATCTTCCTTCATTGTTTTGTAAGAAATTCTTATGCCCATTTTTCCTATTTTGTTGAGTCATAATTCTTTCAAAGTTTTCTCAAATTTCCTGGCCAACTCGTGGGAAGGTTTTGGGTGAAACAAAGGTGCTTCTATTTCTTGATTAGAAGCTCCATTAGTGGCTCATTGTTCTAAACTTCCATGGTCATCAAGAGATTGGAAATAATCATGAGAGGTGGCTCCTTATTGTAGACTTTGAGATGGAGTATCAAGAGTATATGGAGGTGTTGGAGTATTGGGAGTAGATGGAGATGTTACAGATGAGGCATCTATAGATGGAGGTGTTAAAGATAGTTCCAACAAATATTGTTTTAAATGATTTATTCCTTCCCATATTGAGGAATTTCACATGGATGTTCTTTCCAAACAAGAAACTTGGCACACTTGTCAAGCTTTTCTAATTGGCAATCAACATTGACATCATTTTTTAAAGATTCACAAAATACAACATTTACAATAGCTTCATCATATAGTCTATAGTCTTTTGAAGATTCATAATAGCCAAGAAAAATCCATTTATAACTTCTTTGATGCAACTTATTCTTTTTCCCCTTTGGAATTAATGCATAGCAAGTGAAACCAAAAATGTGAATATGTCGAAGAGAGGGAGGATAACCAAACCACATTTAATATGGAGTTGCTTGTTAAAGAGAAGATGCAGGAGATCTATTGCAAATATACACTATTTTCCTTGTTTCTTCCACCCAAAAATGCAACTTAATACCTTTGAAATATAACATTCCTCCAACCATATTCATGACAGCTCTATTCATTCTTTCAACAACACCATTTTGTTGAGGAGTACCTAGAATAGTGAGATAATGTTGAATCCCATTTTGACGAAGATAATCCTCAAAACTATGGAAGTAAATTCTCCACCATTTTCTATTTGAAGATTACCCAATTTGAGATTGTGGCTGATTTTCAACCATAATGAAAAACTTCTTAAAAGTTCCAAAATATTCATTTTTTTGTTGCAAGAAACAAATTTGTCATGCAACTATAATCATGAATGAACATCACAAAATACTTACATCCTCCTAGTAAAGTAACTGGTAAATTCTCACATAAGTCATAATGTATGAGTAGCAATTTTCTATGTGCTGGCCAAGTGTAGTGAGGAAAAGAATTTCTATCTTGTTTCGTAAGAATACAAGCTTCACATTTTTCAATTGTCTTAAGCAAAGTGGACAAATCTACAACACCATTATTTTGCATGATACAAATGATATCATAATTAACATGTCCAAATATCACATGCCATAAAATATTAGGATATATTTTACCTTCTTTGAAATAAGCTATGCAAAACTACGAGAAAGAGACAAAGTGCTATGAAGTTTCAATAACTTGCCATCCTCACAACTAGTAAAGGAGTTTGATTATTTGAATTCTTTATAATAATCACTTGTCCATCTTCCAACAAAATGGAATAGCCTTTTTATTGAATCAATACTAATGACAATAAGTTATGTTGCAATTGAGGAATATACATACCATCATGAAGTACAAAATCTAGAAGGCCAAGCAATTTGAGCCTAATGGTTCCTTTCCCATTAGGCTTGAGACTTTATTTATCTGCCAAATAGATTGTCCCACAAACACCTTCATGAAATTATTCAAAATAATCTCTTCTAGATGTCATATGTTGTGTGGCTCTAGTATCTAATAGCCAAGCATAATGCCATGAAGCATTAAATGAATTATAATAGGAAAAATGTGAAACAAAAAAAAACATATTGATTAGTATCACTACCACATCCAAATTTGGCTTCTCTTGAAATTTTTTCATTATTATGTGTTTTATCTTTTTGTTTAAAGGAACTTTCTATCTTATCCTGTTAAATTTTGCATTCATGTGCTTTGTGGCTACCTTTTCAACCACATCTTTTACAATACAAATGGTACCTATCATTTTTAATTTTTGTGTTGGTAGTGAATTTTTCCATATGTACCTCTTCTCCCTGTATTCTTCCATCTACCTTTTCCTCTATAATTATGACCACCTCTAGAAGAGGTTTTATTAGGAGGTTTTCTTTTTGGTGGGCGAGAAAAACATTTTCACCAATGTTATCAAATTTTCATCTAAACTATTTCTCAAGTTCTACCAAGTTGTCAACCAATTGATCAAAAGTGATGGTCTTCAATTGGTTACTTGCCTAAAGTGAATCCAAATATGTGGAATGTGTTGGAAGAAGAGCCTTTATTATGGCTTTGAGATAGATTCCAACTTTCCCACCAATAGCATCGACAACTTTTTTAATGGCCTAAATTTCAAAAGTCAAACTCATAACATCCCCATTTTTTAATTGAAGATTGAATAAATTCAATTGTAACTGAATAAACTCTAGTTCATAGTGAGAATCATATCGATCTCTCAAATTTTGAAGGGCATCCCAAGAAATTTACACCATTGTATATGTCTAAACACATTTGTATTGACCTTCATGATATCAAATCCAAGGCCTTTTAATTTTTATACTATCAAACTTATTTTTCTTTTGTAAAAGTAGGTGTTGTAGGTTGGGCATCACCATCAAAAATATTGCACCATAAATCATTGAAAATGAGTGTGTTTTCTATTTTTCTATACCATTCTATCCAACTATCTTTTCAAGTTAATATTTCCCCAATCATTGATATAACAGACTACATTGTGAATTACAAAAAAAATGCACAAATTTGTAGAAGAAAACCTACTTGAATTTTCTTTCTTAAATATGAAATAAAAAATACGATAAAAGATCTTTGTGACAAGAAATAAATCACAAGAAATGAAATTCATTTCAATATCTTCCCTGTCTTCTTCAACAAATTCTACAACAAGCACTCCTTGGACAGTTAAGAGAGAAGAACAAAATTTCTTGGTATTTTTTCCTTGTATGAAAGTACAAATTTTTGAATTGAAAATTGATTAGGAAACATTTGTAAAATCCTTTTCTCTGATACCACTGTTAGGCTAGGATTAATTGAACAGAAGGATAATATGTTGTGTAAATGGAAATGTCAACCTAGGAAACTAATAATATTGCAGCACAAGTTAGATGCAGCACAAGTTAGATGCAAAGAAATACAAAAGATAATTAAATGGAATCATAGAATAATAGAGAAGACACAAATTTACGTGGTAAAACCTTGACAAAATGCCAAGGAAACATCCACAAGGCAAAGTGTCGGTATTCTTATTGCTCAGAGAAATTGATTACAACTTTCACACAACTGCTGCTCTTCAATTACAATTCATTACGATCAATGACTTAGCCTTCAAGGAAGCAAGATATAAATAAAATCTGCAACCTGTGTTGAACATAGAAAAATCAAGCTTTGTTTTATTTGTTTTTAAATCTTTATCTTTTTCAAAAAGATTCCAAAGATAAGAATTTACTTGAAAGATAAACTCTGTTTTCTTTCTAATTTGATGTCATAGTCTAATAGAATAGACAAAAAAAATTAGATTGAAGAAAACCAACAATTACATTAAAAAGAAGAGGCGAACATTTTAACCAAATCTGCTGTAACTATCAAAAACAAAAAACTAAAATCTAATAACAAAGTAGAACTAACAAAACTCAAACAAACTCCACTAACAAAAGCTGCCCCAATATGATTAAAGCTAATAGTAACTATATGTTTCAATCATTCTCAGTAAATATATGTTTAAGCATAGTTTATTCATTGTCAGGCTTTAATAGAGAGCTGTACATATTTGATAATGTTTCCTGCGCAATGCACAAACGAAATAATGTGCTAAGATTATGATGATAATTAGATCTGGTTGAAGGTTTCTTTTGGTTCTAAAATAGTTTTTGAAGACAACGGCAGAAAATTTAGTAACAGTAATAACAACTTCTTCATTTCTTCAAGAGTTTCCAATTTAATTTTTACAATTTTTGTGAAGTTTCTCAGAGAATCTCCTCCAAAATGAATAAAGGTTATGGTCATAGAAAATGGGTAGAAAGATTTCTGAACGATCGTGGGAACAATGCAAAGAAATCAGCAAAGCAGCAGAGGGTGTCCCTCACATGACGAGATAATATTCCACTTAGTAATTTGTTTTCCTCCTAAATTATACAAAACCCAAAACTTTTCCTTTAGAGACTGCTAACCCTTTGTTTTTATGGCCTTAAATTTGTCTCACCCAACTGCCGAAAAATCTGTTGAGGAAAATTGTAATTGTGTTTATTCTTGGTATTTTAGTACAAAATATTGAGTAATTTTCATTTTTGTTAATGCCAGAGATTTGACTTCTTGTTTTTGTCACATTGCCTAATCTAGGAATATTGATGAAGCTAGCCCTCTTTATTATTTGCATTTCTTGGAGTTGATTAACTATCATGCAATGATAGTGATTTAGATCTTTATATGTGGTATCAAATTCTCAATCCAGATTTAAATTTCATAAGTTATGTTAGAGAGGGGAGTTCAATTGACGAGACATTTCTAGGAGTGCTTTTAATTTTTTTGAGATATTTTTTTTTGCACTTTTATGAGTTTATCTTGTGGACTAACAACCACCTTTGATCTAAGTAAAAATTCTTATTTAAAAAAAATTATTGACATTACTTATTTAAAAAAAATTATTGACACATACTATTTTTGATGTGACAACAAATCTACATTTTTTATGTAGATTGAAGTTTCTATAATACCATTTTTTCTTAACACTCCTAATAGCCTAATCATAAATTGTGCACACTTTCTAATGTATTAATAGTCACATGTAGTGAGTACTAACACCATAACAACTCAACATGAAGCCAACAACAACGATTCTCAGTAAAATAGTTACATATTTAAATTGTATGACTCTAATTATATGCCTACTTTCTTTCCAATAAGGTAGATAGTTGCTTAAAATAGTAGGCTCTATTGTAATCATAACTTCCTCATATTGAACCATAAGATCTTCTTGCTCCAAATAAAATCCTGAAGGATATAAGTTTTATGCTCAATAAATATTTACAAAAAATACTTATACAATGTAAAAGTACTAACAACAATTAAAGTAATTTAATGTCTTTGATGTGCTAGCTGAAGATGTGCCAATTCCTCTACTTCTTACATAGATTAAGGTTTGAGGCTAAAGTGCAATTTTATCCCAACCATGTAGATGGGAGTCCATATCAACCTTATCCTTGGTGGATCAATGTTACACTTTGAGAGAGAGGTTATTGATGCCAATTTTTTTGTGAGAAAGGTATGTAGAAAATTGAACAACATAAATTGATATTGTATTTTATATATTGAAAAATATAGATCCAAGGATCCTTAAGTACATGTATGGATAGATATGTCTCTTACATGAGACATGAAACTTGGTAACTAAATAAATTTAATATTTCTAACACCCCACCATAAACTTTATTTTATCATACAACTTGACTAGATCATGGGGGCCACCTATAAAAAATAGGTTTATTATCTACCCATGTACAAATGAAGAATATTTTACATAAGTGTCTTCTTGAAAGTATGAAAAATTAACTTTCTTTTAAATAGATTTGACTACTTTGGTCCATCTTTGTTCATGGTAAGCCATTCTCCATTATTATATCAATAAAGGAAGTGAAGCATTCCCAATTATGTAAATACATTCAAGAACTTCACAGATTTAGCAATGATCTCTACGATCAACTTCAACAACAATCTTTGCAATCAATTTCAACAATGATATTTTCAATCAATTTCAACAAAAATCTTTGTGATCAATTTCAACAATGATCTTTTCAATCACTTTCAACAGCGATCTATTTGATCAATTTATTCAATGATTAGTAATGATATTTGTGATCAACTTCAACAATGATCTTTGTGATGAAAAGCTTCAATGATCTCTATGATCAATTTTAACAATGATCTTTGTGATCAAATCTTTCACAAATTTAGCAATGATCTTTTTTATCAATGCTACAACTATTCAACAATGATCTTTGTGATCAACTATACAACTTTTACATATATGAGTGCTCCAATGTCAAGTCTCTCATATATGAATACTCCAACTTCAAATATCATACCAATAATTTGTTATTTTATCTGGCATTAGAATATATGCTTGTACAATATTTTGAACATATTTGTGACCTTTTTCCAATTTAACACACCAATCCCTCCACAATCTATATGTATGTTATCATTTAGAGGTTGTTCCTTCCATTTTTTGTTCCAACAAAATTTTTCAGAATGATTCTTCAATCCATAGATACTATAAGGATTAAGATCTCAACACATATCTATTTTATGTCCATTCCTATGACAATAAGGACATTGTATTAATTGTATTTCTTGAAATAATTTGTTTGAACTTGTAACATTTTTTTTAATTCCACTAGCATATCCAAGGCCTTCATTTTTTGGCCTTACTATTGGCTCAATGTGATCTATAATTCCTTTTCCATATTTTTCCAAACCTTTTTCCTTCATATCCCATTCTTTTCATTACCTTAAATTCAACAATGTTTCAAGAACATGCTTTCTCATTATCCTCACAACTAGCAAGATATGTAGACTCACTAACATTGTTGTCTTCCTTACACTTTTCATCAAGAGAGGTTTTAGCTATATCAAATTTATCAAACATTTCATCTAATAAATAAAACAAATCACTTGTATCACATGAAACATTACATAGTGTAGGTTTAAACTCTAGATTATAATTTTTCTTTACATAAAATTCAAACTTTATATTCTGGTTTTCCTTTACATAAGATTCAATTAATTCAGTGAAAAAAATATTTTGTTCTTTCAATTTTGATATATCTTCCTTTTGTAAACTATTTTCCTCTTCTAACCTCTTTATGTTTTCTTTCACCTCATCAAATATCTCCAATCTTTCTTCTACCTCATCATTTTTCTTTCTCACTTTCACTAATTCTTTTTCAAGATTCTCATTTTGACACAGATATTGATATCCTTTTTTTTCAAAACCCTTTATCTTTTCTATCAATCCAAAGCTACACTTTTGAGCTTCACTAATTCATCTTTCATACTATCTTTCTCACACATTAAATTTTTAGTTTCTTTCTTCACCTTTTTACCTGTCTTTCCCATTGAAACAAATGACTCTACCTTCTTGAAAATTGTAATTCCTCTTATTTTAATAGCTTCTATTGTGAACAACACCGAAAATATCAATATCTTCTCCCATGCTCATCTCTATCTTACATAATCTCCTCCTCTTCTATCAATCTCCTTTGTGGATATCCCTTAATCTTCTTTAACAATAGTAGGACATTCTATGAACACTTCTTGAATGACAACAACTTTGATAGATCTTCAATTATACAAATCTTGATTAAACCTGCAAACACAAAAAAAAGAAATCTCTTCAAGAAGCGCCTTTTCTCCAATCAAAGACTCCTCAATAATCATAACCTGCAATTTGGACTTTGGCGATTTGACCTTTTGCGAACTGGAAACTTCAATCTTCTAGATGCAGCTTGTTTCTCTTTAATATCTATGAACAACCATGCCTTTGATAATTTAATTATGTGACAATTGCCAAGAAACCCTTCGAGCTAGCCTATTTTGCTTTCAACTAGCACGATGACTTACACAGCTTCACACAACGAACTCCACTTAAACTGAGTGATCTCTTCCTCTTTGGATAGTGAATCACAGAATCAGACTATATTCGATCTGTCTTATTTTCGATCTACATTCTTCAACCAACGATCCCAAAATTAAACAACTTCAACAAAAATTGTGATCTTTTTTTCTATTTTTGAATAGTTAACACTGCAATTAAAATATCAGTGATTTCTTTAAATTTTCTGCGACTCTTCCACGATCCTTGTAACTGCAGTCGGCTTCCAGCAATTTCTTAACAACCGCCTTTTCTATTCTTTGACTGCGAATTTTTCAACTAGGGATTGCTTTTGTCTAATCGATTACCCTAAAAAAATTTGTTCCTTATCCTTCCTATGATGTTTTCTTTAAACAATGGCAAAAATTGACAGTTATTTAAACACAACAATTTACCCTTTCCAAATGTTTTTGCTTGATAGGAATCTCTTCTTTGACATACATGCTTATTATCCTCTTGGTAGTGATCTTATTCTAGTTTACAGTCATAAAACCTTTCCTCTGCACTCTAATCTTTTACGGTAGTGACATCAAAATTGCAGCAAAATCCTTGGTGGCGATTAATGGCTTCATCCTCAAATCTTTTTGTATCTACTTTGGAAAACGAAAAATTCAAGATCTGCAATCTTTTCTTCTTTCGACTGATATAACACACTGCAATCTGGTATTTTCTTATAGATCCAGTAATATTTTATACTTCATAGCCCAGATCTTGATCTCCTTTATCATGGATTCCACCCATCATAAGATCCTTCAACATATAGTGGCCCTTCACATTTAGATTGGGTGAGTTCTTTGGATGAAAACTTCAAAAAAAAAATTGAGGAGTTTCAATAATCTTTATTCGAAGACTTCCACATTTTTACAGCTTACATCTGCAGTTAAAAAATAACGCACTTTGAAATCAAGTAGTGACTTCCGTCTTGAATCGTTGGCTTAGACTATGTCTACGCTTGTTCTTCTCATCGCAGACCATGGCTTCTTTTATAGGAAAGAAATTTGAACTTTTGATTTCAAGCGGCTTTAGAAGCAGAATCGGTATTGCTTTGATACTATGTAGAAAAATTGAAGAACATAAATTGATATTGTATTTTCTACATTGAAAAATATGGATCCAAAGATCCTTAAGTACATGTATGGATAGGTGTGTCTCTTACATGAGATATGACACTTGGTAATTAAATAAAATTTATATTTTTAATAAGATATCCACCTACTAAAAACCAACCATTACTAAGATATTTGTTCGTTACTATCTTAGAACTCAATCATACAAGTAAAAGAAATACTAAATGTACCACAGATGAGATAGGTTGGTTTCTTGTTTATTCTTTCATCATTTGTTAGAAAATTTTCCCACCATGCATAGAACTACAATGTGGTAGATATTGGCACATGTTTCTTACATGCCACTAGCTTAATGAATTGTAAGCTATTGATAGAATCCATCCATGCCTCATGGATATTTCTTAGCATCCATCACTACATGCTTGGGTAATAGCTAGCAAAATATAGGATTATTCCAAATCACTCTACTTGTAGAGTACACTCCCTAGATATTACCAAGTTGGAGTAGAAATAATCTTATCTTTAGTTATACAATAAGATTTACCATCATGGTGACAACCTTTACCTATATCCTTGTAGATTCCATTACTCCAATTATCATATTCTACCATAAAAAATGGCTCCTATATAAAGCATGTTTTACAAGAGGAAATAAATCTCTTATCATGAGATAAGAATAAAATGTCCTATAGTTTGTCTCATCTAAGACTAACCTATTACTTAGTAGAATTTACTTAACAATAGGGAAGTTTTAGTTACAATAACCAGAGTATGCACCTTTCAAGATGGTACATAAGATTGTGGAAGTCATCCCTACTGGAAAATGATAGACGATAATAAAATTGTACAACTTGTAAGTAGGTCTTGACTAACATTTTTTTCAAACTTAAACTAGCATGTAATTTTATGACTAGAGCATAAATTTGTTTACTCTTGAATATATTTTAAAATTATGTATTTATAACATTTATAATGATGGAGCATACTTAACAAGGTGGTTTATTTTCTTAGTGTGAAATATATTTTTCTACTACTTCACTCTATGGATCAACCCTTTGATTGATGTATTATAGTTATTCATAAATAGTAATTTTTATAGATAAATATATCTAATTAAGGTTATCTATTTTCCCCCTTGTTGAGGTTTATGGAGTGAGGAACATTCTTCCTTAGACATAAATTTAGGATCGTATTGATTGGAAGATGTAGGCAATATCTATGTTTGCATAAATGAAATCTAAATATTTAACTTGTACAACAAAAACTCATAGTTAAACACCATTATATATGATTTTTATATATGGAAGACACTTGAAACCTTGACTATATATGTATAATAAAGAAATGAAAAAATAAGGAAAATAAGGAAACCTAAGGCCCATATTATAGTCTACTTAAATAGCAACATTAGGAAATAACAACATAAATATTTTTCATAGAAAACATAAATAGAAAACACATGTTGCAATTTTTAAGAAATATATAACCCAAAAAGAATCCGCTGTTAAAATGACTGTTGAGCAACCTAAGAAATAAACAAATTCTCTTGAATAAAAACCTATAGTTTTTGGTGCATATAATAGATACATTTTGAGATAAATAAGGACTTAATAAGAATATATGTATGTATGTATGTATATGCATATGTATATGTATATATGTATATACGTACATACATACATACATACATACATACATACATACACACACTGTGGATGCTAAATCTGCAAAATGTTAAGCCTTAAAAAGAATAAATCAAGCAAACACAACAAATCTAATATCCCTATGAATATTACATCATGTTAGATATGCTAAATTAGAAATTAACACAATAAGAAAAGCTAAATATGCATATGAACAACATGAATCAAAATTTATCTCATAGTGGATTGGTGTTTTTGTGGAAACAAGCCCTTTCCCAATCCTTGATAAGTTCTAATGATGAAGATTGTTGAAGATGCTATGAAGTGGGAAAAATTAGCTCTCAATTGAAGAGAGTAACTTTGCATGAAGATTGTGGATGATTTGTTGAAGAATGAAGCCTCTACTTATAGATTCTCAAGTTGAAAGAGTGCTCAAAAGGGACCAATGTGGGATAATGTTTTAGCCAATGAGATGGAGCCACTTGTCACCTTGTGAATGGTTGAGGAATGTGCAAGTTTTGGTCAATGTGCTAATAAATGAGATTGGTTGGAATTTTTCAAATTCAAATTTGGCTTGTTGGAGCGAGAAAGGGAGACTTTAATTCCAAGTGGGGAACATGTAAGAGGGAAGTTATTGCCATGTTGGAAGAGACAAGTCAACTTGCTTTCAAATTCAAACTTGAGGAATATTCTCAAAAGATGCTTTTTTGAGGGAAAATTCTGATTTTAATAAATGAATTAAAATGCTTTATTGGTGCAAGTGGGATAACCTAGAGGATGTGATGGGTGATTAGATTAGATTTAATCAGGATTAGATTAGCTGAGATGATGTTAAATGCTTTTGAACCATGTGACTTAAATAATTTTATTTTATTTAAATCAAAAGTGATGGAATATGAATTTGAGATTTAATTAAATAAAGTTTTGTTTATTTAATTAAAAGGGGGATGCAATACTTAAATTAAACAAAGTTGATTTATATAATTTAAATGGATAACCTTAGGAGACTAGATTTAATGAATTTGATTTACCTGATGAATGGATGAATGTGAATTTGATTTATTTGATGATTGAATGAATATGAATTAATTAAGTGCATGATGCTAATTTCACGTGTCTACATATACATACATATAGATACATATTTCTATATACATACATATGTCTATATATACATATATACATATATATCTATATATATATTTGATTAAGTAAGCAAGGTTTTGAAAGGGCTCTATTCCTTGTACAATAGAAAGATAGAACATGAAGCGCAACTAGTAACAATTAAAAAAAAAGGCAATTGAAGAAACAACAATACTAACAAATATACCAAGCCGCAAAAATAATGGCAGTTTAAAAAAGTGTTCCAATGAAATTTGTTTCAACTCAAAACAAGGGTCCTTCTCCTCAAAACTAACTCTTTTGGAAAGGAGATAAAGTATATAATCATTGGAATAACCTTCCCCCATCTTCAAGGCATCTGATTGGGAACACTCTTTAGGATTAGCTTTCAGAACTTCTTGACAATCCTCCCTAATAGATAATTGATTATCCATATTCTTCCTATTAGGAGTAAAAGTGACATCCTTAATAGCTTGTTGATTGTATTTCTTCTTCCAAACAAAGTGATGTTTCTTGTTCCCATGACAAGAATTGGAAGAATGACCCACTTTACCATAACAAAGATAGATAACATGGGATTCCTCAAAGTCTAACTATTGAATCTAGACACAAAATCTGGAGAACATGGTAACTTGAGTGGGCAGCTATAGAATTTTCTCCATAAACACACAAAATCTAGTATATAATAACTAGTTTTAAAACATAATGATCTTATCACTAGCAATATATTGCCTAAAATAGTTAGCAATAGACATGAAAATATTTTCATTCTAAAATTCCAAGGGAAGCTCATGTAAATGAACCAATATAGGAAATTTGAAGGATTCAACCATAGGATTAAAATTTGGTGACTAGATTTGAAGACTTAAATTTTTTAATGCCAAAAACCAAGGGCCATCGATCAAGACCTTAGAATAATCCTCTTGACAAGAAAAGGGAAAAAGAGAAAAATCCATTCAACATTGCAAAAACCTCTACCTTTCCATGAAGCTTCCAAATTCTAAAAATCTATCAGTGAATAGTGTTAATGTTGGGATGATTACCACAAAATCTCCCAACAAGAGAGCACCTTAACCAATCAGTTGTCTCCTCAAGAAGAGAATCACGAACCTTGATGTTAATCTTCCTAGCTTCCAAAACATGTAGGTTGCTAGAAATATCATTAGAGAAACCTTCCTTCACCCCAATACGGGTTAAAACATGGCCAATAGCCAAAGGAATAGTAGGTCTAGGATTGATGATAGACAAAGGAACATCTTCATCCTCTAGCAATTGAGTCTAACATGTAGAAAAGAAGTAGTATCTTCATACTCCAATAGTTGAGGTGTGCATTAGGAGAAATAACAAGTAGAGAAGAAGTTGTAAATTCATCCACTAATGGCTTAGGCCTACACTCCTATAGATCAAGGGAAAATGGATGGGAAATGAAATAATAAAAACTATCCTTCATGTAGGGTTGGGCATCTTTAGAGGGGAAAAGGAAACCTTTCCTCAAACCCAAAAACTAAGCACCATTAGTGGTTGTATAGGAGAAAATTAGAACCCCTTGGGAAAATTCCCCTTTCACATACCTTCACCTTAGAAAATCAAATTTGAAGGCAAAATTCCACATCATCCACCTACCTTCCTTCCACTTGGAATTTTTCTTGTGTGTCAGTGAGAGAATATTTGTCGAGGATGCACGTGTGGCACCTAGATGTCTATGTAGTGCACTACCATCCCTATTATTGCATTTGAAGTTGGCAGAGGCGTTACACACCCAACTAGGGTTGAATTGTAACATCCCTCTTTGACCAACTAACCTTGAACCAACTTATTCCTTCCCATTCTACCTTCAAATTCATTCATCTCACTTGCACTTCAACTCTTTTCACTAACATTCAATCTCTCAAGCTCATTCACATTCATTCCACCATTCCAACACTCCATTTTTTAGCATTATAGTAGCTTTGAAGCTCAATCAACTCCACATTGAAAGTGTGAGGCAAGCCATATAAGTGTGGACTTGGAGTCTTGAAAGACCTCCCCTCATCACCACAATGGATGTGGTGACTTTTCCAAGTCCATACATTGTATTCTCCCTCCATTAGCTAGTGAGATTTTGGCTGGAGGTGGTAATGATTCACTTCTCTCCCTTGTAATTTGATAGAGTAGCATATTATTGTTTTTCGTGTTTATTTCTATCATTTCCTTCTTTTATCATATATTCTACTCCATTCTTTCTGGTTGTCCCTGGAGGTGGAAACACCAAAATGGGGGTCTGATTGAGGCAGGCCCCTATACAACCCCAATAATTTTCAATCTTTCTTGTGTGTAGGTGGAGGTTCACACAGAGCTAGCTAGTGAACTGGTGCTTTTATGAGGTTGTCTTCATCACCTTAGCTCTTATTTATTTTCTTTATCATCTCCATATTTAATTTCTATACTTTCTTATTTCGTTTATTTTTTCTAAATCAAAGAGCAAGGATGTTAGCATGTTTTTAGGTATTTTTTACTATGTCTTACATTTTTTGGCCATATATATGCCAGTGTGCTAGAGTCACACCAATGAACTGCATTGTTGTCCTAGAACTATGTTGATGTCCTAAGATAGAGAGCCTTTTGAGGTGCAATATCGACTCTGAAAACTAGCTCACCTAGCCTAAACCTAAAACTATGGTATGTAGAGTAAAAAAAGTACTATATCATACTCTTCATTCTTGATCCTCACCCTAAGAAATCCTTTATAGTGAGGTAAGTTAGGGTAGCCCTCCACTCTTGAATGTCTGTGACCTAGAGCCATGGCGTGGTTGGTCCACCTCTCTTACATTTTTGGTGAAGCTTATGTGAACAATTTTGGTTTCATTTTGTAGTATTGAAGGTTCCCTTCCTCATGTTATAAGAGCATTGTAGGTGTGAGTGTTGTGAGGCCTTTCACCTTACAACCCAACCTTCAACCCCTAGTAGGCATAGTTGGAAGGTTCTATAAGTGTTGTGTAATGAAGGCTTTGTTGGGTCACGGTCTAAATGTGAACCTTTGGGGGGCTTTGTGAGAGTATGGTTTAGTGTGTGTGATGGCCTCTTTCCTTCATCTACCTATCCCCTTTGTTCAGTTTGTGAGTAGTAGTCCAAGTATAACCTTTACTTCATAGGACTTGTCAATAGGTTTCAATAGAGAACTATCTCCTCTTTATATCCCTATGCGAATCAACAAAAACATAGTAGCAGGTGTTCTTGTTGACTTGATGTCTCAGGTGAATATTATCACTAAGATTTATTTATTTTTATCAGCAAGAGGCAAAGCCAAATTTTATTAATATAGCTACTATCAAAGGATCTTACATCTTATATTACAAGATAATCATTAGAAGCTTATACTCCAAACCAAAACAACAACAGTTCTTGACAGGATATAAACATCTAAAAGGGCTCTAGTAGACATAATTAAGTCCCAACCAGTGTTGTGGCCAAAGGAACAAACTGTCTCTTGCAAAAATGGCCCCAATAACAAAGGACCTTGATCATCTAACATAACTTTACTGCCATCACCTCACCACTTTACCTTCAGTTGCAATCTTCGATAACTCATCTGCTTCCAAATTTGCCTCCCTACATACATGATTAATAGTAAAGCAACCAAAATAATCAAGACTTGTCAGTATCCTTTCTAGTAGGGATTTAAGTCTCCAATTAGGTGTTTCAGACATTCTCACTGCATTGATAGTGACAGCCGAATATTATCACTGAGAATATTCTATTAATTAAGTTATTGCATAAAGATGGGTGAAATGCACTTGTGAACACCATCCATACACATAAAAAAAAAATTGTACTTCCCCTTGGTAGTATCATTTTATGAGTCCTTGTCATACCTACGTTTGTAAACCTGCTATTTGACATAATCCCAAGGTTTGAACTCTTCAGGGTGAAGCTAGGTATCCCTTAGCTAGTAGCTATGAATGAAGTTCCCTCAATTGTGCATAAATATTCAAATTTTATTCATGAGGGTTATGTGCATGTGATCTGTGACACTAGTTATAGACTACCATTTGCACATGATAGTTATTCCTTATACCACTTTTTGCCTACACCCATTTGTTTTCTCCTACCTAGGAAGGACCTCTTATGAAAAATTATCAGAAGAACAAGAAAGGGTGCTTAACATCTAAGGTAAGGTACCCTCCATCACCTTATGCTATTTCTCATAGGGCATGCTTAATGTCTTGGAAAGCACATGATCCAAGATCAAAACTATCTGGTATAACCCATTTGCATAAAATATAAATAGCGACAAATGCCTTTCAAAACATTTAGGGTTCTGGTCCAAAATAAAATGTGGGAGAAAAGAGGAATACTTGAATATAAAATTAGTGCTATAATTTTTCAATTGATCCAACAATGTTTCAACCACTACATCATCAAAATAAAAATACTTCAGGTTTTTCTCACTCTTAAGCATGAAATCCAATCCCATCTGGAATGTGTAAAACTTTTCATCATCCTCAAAGCCATAAATACAAGCTAACATTGGAAAAATATCCTACACATCAGATTTAAACTTTTTGCATACTAGAGGGAAGATGAGTTGATTTCCTTTTGGCCTCTCATACATTTTATCTATGTAAACTTGTAATTGTTTCATTCTAGTCTTAAAAAATTCCTCCATTGTTCTATGCTCAAACCTTTTGACATTCTAGTTTATAGGGTTGCACAACATATCCCAGATGGTCGCTATGCTGATTGTAACCCTTAACCTATTACTAGTGATGATCCATGTTGCTTTATCCAACCTCTTTGCACATGCATTCACCATCTCTAGACATGGGTGTATGGTAGGTAATGTGAATTGTGGAAAACCATAGTACTAGAGTTGTGACATAAGACATTCAGTTCCCCCATGGATGACCATTCTTTGTATTGCTCCTTCCCTATGGCTTTTAGTGTTTATATGAAATTTTAAAAATATTATCTACAAAATCCATAACTACTTCCTTCTTATCGAGGTTAACTGCCAGTATGGTTTAAGTATGAGAAAAATGCTACTCTTCCAATGCTAGGGCATTAGCAAACCAATCCTTTCCGAATATGTTGGTGTAGCCTTGTCTAGTAGATGGAACTATAGCCTATTGATCAAAAGATGATGCCTTCATTATTGTTGCATTGAATGATTTTTAGAAAGCTTCTTTAGAGAAATAGCTCCTTGTGGTTTTCAGTACTTAGCAAAAAAATTCTTTTTGTGTGCATTTAATTTTCTTGCAAATACATGCAATAAGGCATTTCCCTTACCACTAGCTTGCTAAGTGCTACCAACGAGGTGATACGTGTGGAGTAGGATCCGTATCCCTCAAGAATTCCAACTCTATTGTGAGAATGTAATTAGTACATTCCCTTCACCACCTTTTTCAACAATAAGCCTTATGCAGTGGGAAGCATGCTTTTAGCAATAGAAAGCATGTTTTGAGTGATGAAAAGTACCTAAAAAAGACATTGATATTTAATTTGTCAAATTTTAGTGCTATAAATAATGTGTTTTCATATGAGCAAGTAGGTTGGAATTGGTGACACTAATGGACATATGGTAGCAATCAGTATGCACAAGAATTTGCTCCCAATGCCCAAATTAATTTCTCAAGGTTTTGTGTTATATTTTTGGTATGATTCATTCCTTGCCTCCTGCAGCCTTGATATTTTTTTGTTACTATATGACAGGAGATGGATTTTTTGTTCATCAAGCTCATCTACACACCTTTTCTATAAATAGAAATTCCACCTTAGCAGAAAACTCACTAAATTAACTCTAGAGTTAGTAAGCTTCTCTCACTATATTCTTTGTTTCGCTAGCCTTTAGCTTGCTTACTATTATCATATTCGACCTATGTACCCCCATTTGGCTCTTAGGCCAAAGACCACCATATTTTTTCATGGGTGAAGTTAGTAGTGATAGACTTAAATTTCTGGTAAAGAAGAATGATTTCCTAATCATTGTGGCATTCAAATGGGTGCTTGGTAAAGATTACGTGAAGGATGAAAACTACCCATGATGTAACTCCAACATTGTCTCCTGCTTCATGGCCTCCCTGCTAGATTTGGACATCTATAAGCCCTAGATAATCAGACTGTGCCACACTATGTTTGATTCAACATATTTAGATGGGATCGATGAGATCATGCAAGTAGCTATCCCTAGTGGAGGAATTCCAAGAACCATGAATATTCATAGGCACATTGACTTCAGGGAAGTGGTGACTTGCCTAACCTTTCTTATTGACTTTCACACCATGCACTTGGAGAGGCATCAATCGTTATCTCAACCTGTGGCTTCCTTCCTTCTAAGGGAATATGGTGTGGAGTGCATTCCTAGGCTTGACTGGAAAAATAACTTTGAATTCTTGGTGTATAGATATGGTGCCAAAGATTGAGGTCCATTTCATACCGTGCCCACGTGTGCCATGCTATTAACCTCCTTTACCACCTTGTTGAAGAAAACCTAAAGAAATGCCATTTTGAGTACTAGCAACATATGAGGGATTCAATTTTACTACTTATTTTGTGAGGCCTCTGCCTGTTACTTTTTTTTAACTTATATCTTTTTGGGTTCATATGAGAAGGCTTAAAACTTCTCTCAGAGCCTTGGGCTTGATATGCACATTATAGTATAAATATTTTCAATAAATACAAATACAATGATTTTGTACTACTCCTATGTTACTCTCTTGGATTATTCACAAAATATCATATTTTACAAAAAAAATTACATATGGTACATAACAGTGAAATTTTTTAAAGAACTTGCATTTTTTAATGGAACAATTTTAGATGAATATCATTTATTGGTATATCTAGAATGTTTCCATCCATATGTTCTAGCTCATACACATTCTTTTTGTTGCATGTGTGAATGCAAAAGGGACCCTTCCATAGTTCTTCAAACTTTGCATGTTGTCTTGGTTTTGCAACGCACTCATCATACTTTATCACAAGGCTTCCATCCTAGAAATCTTAGTTGAAGTCCTTTTATCAATCCATCATTTAACTATCTATTGTGCCTAATCATGGTGTCATATGTATTTTATCCATTCTCCTTGAGGATTAGGAGTTCCACCAATATTTCTCTATTCTCCTTGAGGATCAGGAGTTCCACCAATCTTACTTTTGTCTCACTACTTTCCTCGACTTCCAAGGATTTTAACAATTACAATGCTAGAATTTCTATGGAAATGGGTAAAACCACTTCCTTTCCATACACAAATTCATAAGGGGAGGTCTTCAATATTTTCTCAAACATAATTTTCTCACCACATAAAGTGGCTCACGTATGCTTGTGCCACTCCTAGAATTTTGACCCAGTGCACTTAATTAATCTAATCAAGCTCTTGTTGGTCGACTCTTCTAACTCGTTTCCTAGTGGGTAATAATTGGATAAACTATTGAGGTAGACCTCATTCTTGAGAGTGAAGTCTGATATCCTAGAGCCTATGAAGGCTCATGCATTATCGAATATGATGGTTTTAGGTGAACCGAACCTTTCCACCACCTACTCAAGAAAATTGACGATTTCTCTTTTTGTAGCATTTTTCAGAGCAATGACCTCCGTCCATCTCATGAAATAATCATTCAATGTAAGTATCCACTTATGATCTATGCTAGAGATGGGATTAATCATCCTGATGAAATCCAAGCCCCATTGTGCAAGGGGTTCCTCAATCATGATTGGGCTTAATGGCATGGTGGAGTTTTTTTGCTTGCAAATGAAAAATTGTCACTAAGTACACATTCACACTAGGTGGTGCACCTTAGAGAACATGGAAGGCCAGTAATATCCTACTCACATTATCTTCAAAGTAGTATTCTTGGTGGAGAAGTGTCCTCCCACAGGACTACTATGAAATTCATTTAAAACTCTTTCTACATGTGGCTTATATAAACAATAGAGCAGGATGCCATCATAATTTATTTTAAATAAAATTCCATCAATTACGACATATCTAGTGCCTTGTAGTTAGTAGTAGCATCTTTTGTGAGATGGAATGTTGATCGGGTACTATCGCTTTTTCATAAATTGCATCTGGTCAGCTACCCATGACTCATCAAATTCAAACTAATTTGTATAGACCTGGTTGGTCTCTTCTTCTACCTGGAGGCTTAATTCATGTGCAAGGTATTCACAAATACCCCTTCCTTAAACTAGCTTGGTTGGTTGGATGTCTACGTCATATTATAAGATCTTAGTGATCTATATGGCCGTCCTTTTGGTTATCTGTCCTTTTGTGATGTATTCCCAAACACTAGGATGGGCAATGAGGATGGTGATTCTACTAGTTGATACTAGGTGTTAAAATTTCTTGAGGATTTTAATAATAGAAAAGGCCTATTTCTAAAAAAAAAGTACCTATTTTCATATCCTTTGAGAGTCCTAGAGTGGAATGCAATGGGGTGCTCTCTGATTCCCTCTTCATCCTTCTGAGTGAGTACTGAAGCTATATTGTGTTGGCCATTGTAGATGTAGAGGACAAAATCTTTAGAGAAGTCTAGGTTAGCTAATGCTAGGGTTGTGGAAATAGCTACCTTTATTTGCTTGAAAGAAAGCTTTCCTATGGGAGTCCACTTAAACACTAAATTCCTTGTAAACATCATTATCATAAGTCTCATGATACCCATGAAGTATGAAATGAACTAGCTAATGAAATTGATGTTTCCTAGAAAGGACTATAGCCCTTTTTGGTTGACTAGCAGTGGTGAATTTATTATAGAATTCACCCTTTCAAGGTCCATGGCTATTCCTTCCTTTGATACAACAAAGCCCAATATCTTTACCTTGAGGTACTCCAAAGACACATTTCTTGGAATTTTAGGAAATCTCGAACTACTGGCACTTCTAGAAGACTTTTTCCAGATGATTGAAATGATCATCTTTCGATTTTGAAAAATTAGTCAAGTCATCTAGATATATTACTTGATGATCTAATTAATCAACCCCTTGAAGGTGATATCCATTGCTCTTTGAAAGGTGGCAACAACATTGGAGAGTCTGAAGGTAATTTTTGATTACACAAACATTCCCCACTTGGTTGTGAATGTTGTTTTGTGTTGGTCCTCCTCTTTGAAATATACCTAGTTATAACCCATAAAACCATCAAGCAATGAGAACATGTTTGATCTAGCTATGGTGTGTAGGATCTACTTCATTGAGGAAAAAGGGTAGTGATATTTCAACAAAGCCTTGTTCAAGTCCCAAAAATCCACATAGAGCCAAATATCACCATTATTTTTCTACACTAGTACAAGATTGGATACCCAGGTGGAAGTTTTGATTGGATATTTGATTCTTGATTTGATTAATTTAGTTAGCTCTTGTGTCATCTATTCCTCAACCTTTGGATTTGTCGGCCTTTATTTCTTTTGGATGGGATTTGAGCCTTCGTCCATGTCAATAGTGCGCTATATTATGTCCATATCATATCCTCTAAGATCATCATAGGTCTAAGCTACAACCTCTTCATATCTAGAACATAATCCTTTTGAGTCTCTCTTTATCTTTTTGTAGGACGTCTCTTCCAAATTTTAGCTTTCTATCATTCCCAACATCAAGATCTTCATAGTCTTTTGTGTCAGTAGCGAATCTTTATTTGCTATTCCTCGCATCTTCATAGTATAAAATATTTTTGTGAGAAATCAAACCTCTTGGAAGCTTATTTCCCTTTAATTGAATCACTTATCTATTAAAAGGCATAGGACAACTGAGAGGGGAGGTGAATCAATTGTCAACAAATTTAAACTCAAAACTTCAACACTTATCAATTTCACAACCACACTGTTTTGTTATTAAGTATGAACATGAAATGTAGATAAAAGAAAGAAAAATCAACACAATGAACACAAAATTTTACTGGAAAACCCAATGAGGGAAAAACCAGGGTGAGGATTAACTCAATATAAAGAGATAGAAAATTTGAATACAAAGGCTCACTACCAAGGGCTCACTACCTATAGAAAGGACTCATTTTCCAACAAGGAGGCTCACTTTCTACTAATAAAAAAGAAAACAAAAGATCCACCACAACAATTTACACACATCCACACCATCGATCAGAACATTACAGAAACCTTCAACTCACTACCTTCAAAAATCTAACACAATAAAGTACCACTGCCTCAACTTACTATCACACAATTCTACTCTTCACTTGTGGCTTACTTAATTGCTTGTGTATCACCTAAATATTTGCATCTTGACTTGCATTTATACCATCTCCAACCTTAGAAACTTTCTTCAAGGTTGGCCAAATACTCTTCATTTCATAAATTCAAATTAGGTTGGCAACTCAACATTCCTGCGATGGAAAGGAATGTGAGTGGAACAATTAAATACTTAACGAAGACCAAAAATAATATCTTGGATCAACAACATGCTTCCTTAATTAAATTTTAGTTCTTCATATGAAGTGTAAACACTAGGTAGGCCAAACCTAATGAAAACACAAAAGAACATTGAAGTGCATGCTTCCTAGCAAGAATATAGCATGTGAATGATGTAGCATTCTTCATCATGTATGAGAACACATCTCAAGTTCCTTCAGATACATCCACAACAAGTGTAACAACCTTCAAGCACAAAACTCCTTCCATCAGTCCATCCAAATTGTGCAAACACACAAAAAATTTGAAAATCAACTTTTGGATCACCAAACCACAAACATTTTTGCAAAAAACTAGAGAACACCTTTACATGACATATTCCATATTTGCAAGACATGAAACAAAAAAATAGAGGACTATGGAGCAAAAACATTTCTCCCAGTCCATAGAAAGCCAATTCTACCAGAACAATTCACACATCGATGAACACAACATTCACACTCCATCAAACCAAAAGCTACAAATTCGTATATATATCACTGTCAGATCATCAACAACAACACTTTAGATATGAAAAAGCATAGGATCCACACAAAAGAAACACAAAGCACATACTAGAGCACATTTTGAACACATACATAACTTTGACTTCACTCTTTATTAATTTTATCAAAAGCACTTGGAAACCCATCATTTCAACACATCTACACCATCATAAAGATATCTCCATGTACTCACAACATCTCAACTATACATTCACAATCTGAAACATATTGAACTATGTTGGCATCAATGATAACATTAATGACAACACCACCAAACTTGCTCATACTTGCAACAATCTCCCCCTTTGTCATTGATGGAAATACATGATGTGAAAAACCATCAAAGACAACTCTATTCTTCTTCATGAGGGTATGTACAGGATCATCATGGAAAAAACAAGCCCTTAAGTGACAAAAAAATAAGAAAAATTAGAGTTAGGAAACTTGACATAAAAAATTGGATAAGTTATCTATATTATTTCAAAAATATGTAAGAATAGAATTTGTAGAAAATTGAATGTAGTTTCTAAACTACTAGGTTTGTTTAAAAAAAAAGAAATCTATTTGGTGAAAATTTGAATTTTCAATGCAGTAGTACTTAAATTTTTGGGAAAAAATAAGTAGGTGTCTATTTGACCACCCTAACCACAATAAAATGATAATATTTTTTTTATAATATTTTAGAGATAAGTTGAGGACTCATCTCCCAATGTGATGCATATTTTTTTGTAATTTTTTTCCAAGTAAATAATTAATTATGAATTTTTTATTAAAACTTTTAAAAAATATAAAAAACTCATATGTTTGACCACATTAACTTGGTCAAAACTTCATGAAATTCAAATTTTCTTTTTTTCATCCTATAGTATGCGAAGCATAGAATGTGACACATGTTTTGGATTCAAAAAATGGGATATCGTTTGAAGGTATAGATGTTTTTCGACAGTCTATCAATCAGGACTTCATTCATAAGTTGAATAGAAAATGAATAATAATTACTTATTAAATTCAAAGTAAAGCATAGTTTATATTTTTGGAAAGCTGAGAATTTCTTTTAAACACCCTTTTCGTTTCATCAATTTTGGGTAAAAAAAAAGTCGCTAGCTCCACATACCCATCATATTGCCACTTTTTGGCCCATCATGATCCTGCACATACCCATGACTCTCTCTCCTTCTTTCTTCTACTGTTTTTCACATGAATTTCTCTCCCAAGTTGACTCATGTCCTGATTCACACCTAAAATGGAAATGATACCTATGAAGCCACACAATCACCATGTGGCACATTGTGCACCTTTATGCGAAAGTAGTATTTGTTTTCAAGAGTGGATCCATCCTGAAGTAGAAAAGAAGCAAGGGTTGAAAACAAAAAAAAAATCAAAGGAATTTTCTTTTTTATAGGTCCCATACATGGGACATCTTAATTTTTTTTCTAAAATCATATTTTTTTTGGGAAAATTTAGTTATTTAGGCCTTGATGGGTTCCATATAAAGGGTTTTATTTGGAAAGGGTTAGATAAGACCCCCTTAGATAAAACCCCCTTGGATAAAACCCGTCTTCTCTTAAACTATACCCAAAATGGATAATCCTTTATAACAATTAAAATTCTAATGTAGTTCAACCATTTTTTCTTTACCTATTGAGGGATCAAAGAAAGTAATTTACAATAATGTATTATAAGTGTGTAGCCCTTATTAAAATCTTTCCAAAAAGTGTACTTTTAAATATTTTTATGTTAATTATTATATTTATATTTAATTTCTTATGAATGTAGGTTTTTCACCTAACATCAAGGTATTTATTTAATAGATGTCGAAAAATAGAAAAATGGAGATTGTTGTTCTTGTTTCAACGAAAAGAATTAAAATTGAAATTTGATACATATAAAACAAGTTATGCATTATGAAATACACATATGTTGAAATTATAAGTACAATGACTTAAACAATAATTTGAAAAATATATGCAGCAAATAACTATGAAAAAATATCCATGCAAATTAGATATTGATATTACAAATATATATTTTAAAGATTATAATTTTATCCTATCTATAAAAAAGTTAAGTGTTACAACATAAATGAAAATTTTCTTAAATGTTGTTTATTAGAATTTTTTTATTAAAAATTACGTAAAAAATCACATTTATTTATAACTATTTATTTTATTAAAGATAGAGTAAGCAACAAATTACATATTCAACATATCATGCAGTATTTTATCCCATCATACTACAATTTTTAATCCCAAAAAAGTGTAGGTTTTATCCAAGTTGTTGTACATACAAGTAAGTTTCCAAGCTGTTGTACATTATCTATACTATGTAGCATTTACAAAAATATACAAATACCTATACTAAGAAAAATTTACCTTGAGAAATGTATAAATACAAAAGAAACAACAATTATGGGTAGTTCCTTATAGAATCCTATTTTCATTAATTGTTCCAACGCCATTCCTACTTTCACTTGGTTGTCAACACCCATTTATTATTGGTAAAGAGTCTTGGATACTTTTGTTCTGTAGTGGCCTTTTCATTGTACACTTTCTGCAACTTTTCAAACACCTCCATGAAATTGGCAAGGCTTGGCTACCATACACGCCAATAGTAGCCAAAATTGACCTCCCCCTGCTTGAGTAACACTACCTCATCCTTCAAGAGCTTGTGAAATTTGTCTTCCGAAAACTTTAGTATCATAAATAATTGCACAAAAATATCAAATAGGATGAGCCTTTTTGTTGGTTTAGTAAGGATCCTCCTCTGCCCATTAAATTTTTCCCCTTTCCCAGCTTCCCAAAAATGACATAGCACTTCATTTGCTAAATAGTACCAAAATAAATCTCATTCTTTTCCCAGTTTCTTATCATTACATAATAAAATTTGTTTCCAATTAACTTTGTTATTTGATTTCCAAATTGCAAAATTATTACATGAAAGATTCCAAACTTCATTTGCATAAAAACAATCAAAAAAGAGATGGTTAATTGTTTCTAGTACTCTAAATATGCTGCAAATTTGAATATCATCATATTTCATCTTAATAGGTACTCTTTGCAATAGAATTAGCCATCTTAAATAAGCTTTCTTGGGATCCAAAACATATGATGAATTTGGGATAAAATTTTATTTTCGTACTTTGCTATTCAAGTTTATTCCCCATGTTTTGTTAAGGTGCTCATTCAAAGACTCATTGTTTACTAGGTCCCTATAAATGGTTTTGGCCTCTAAGTTTCTAAGTTGTATGGTCTTGTTCAAGATCAACTATTCAACAAGGTTACCACTTGGACTTCTTGGTTTAAGAGGGGGAATGAGTTCCAAATCATGCTTTAGCACTAAGTATGTTATGGAGGTAGAGGGGGGAAATTCAAATTTATATTACATTCCTTCCCATTTTTCCAACTTGCCATTTATTAGAATATTCTTCAATGTTCTCACCCCAGCTTGAGCCCACTTCTTGGCATAGCACCCTTGTAGTAGTACTAGGGGTTTCCCACAATTCTCTAAATTCCATGAGATGGATCTAGTTGGATGCAAAGCATTACCATTATGCTTCTTAAAGTTAGAGTTGGAGATATTCTTTTTAATACATTCCCAAGCCTTCCAAATGCTCCTCAAGACCATGGAACCAACAGGGGAAATTGAGTGCTTTGAGATAAGGAGATTAGTGAAGGGAAAGACTGTCCATGACTTTGCATGTTTGGGAGTGGCCAATTGTATGTTGTTTCTTATTAGCACTTTCCATGGATCCTTCCCTTCTAGAGCTTTAAAGATCCATTTTTTGGCTAAGGCAATCCCTTGTTTTTCTAGATCTTTGATTCTTAACCCACCATGGTCTTTCCCCATGCAACACCAATCCCATCTAACTTAATTTTTCTTCCTCTTACCCTTCCCATCTGACCACAAAAAGTCTCTAATTTTCATTAGGACTAATTTTATTTGGTAGGTATTGAAGAACCACATTAAAGAAAAATAGATAGAGTAGGATGAGAATATTTTCTAGTATACCTGGAACCTTCCTGCTAAGGAGATGTACTTCATGTTCCACCTATCAATCTTCTTTTCAATTTTCTCTTTGATCCATAACCACATGTCATTTAGACATGGGTAGATTGCAAATGGTATGCCTAGATATCTGACTTGTTTGTTTGGGCATCCCCATTGAAAATTAAATCTTTGTAACTATTAGGGATGGATTTCTGACCAACCCAACAAATGTATAGATTTGGTTATGGAAATCTTTGCGCTAGAGGATTGGCAGTGTATACTTAGGTTGTATAGAAAATTTTATATTTTTTCCTCTTCTAGATCAACAAAATTCTTGTGTCATCAACAAATTGAATATTTAGTAGCTCATTGTCTTCTAGAAGATAAATACCTTTTATTCTTGGAGTTGCAATAGTGCCTCTTAGCAGGAAATGTAAAGCATCAAAGGCTATGACAAACAAGAATGGTCCTGGGGGGCATCCCTATCTTATAGACCTCCCAACCATAAATTTTTCAAACAATACTCCATTGATATCCACCTAGGCTGAAGCATCCTTTAGAAAGGTGTACACCATGCTACAAAATTTTTATGGGAATCCATAGGCCTTAAGACTTGTTTTTAGCAAGGTCCATTCCACCTTTCGTACACTTTTTTGAAGTCCAACAATACCATACTTGAGTTTTTATTGGAGGTTCTACTCCATTCCATAGCCTTCCAACTCATGGTGAGGTTTTCCAATATGTACCTCCCCTTGATGAATCCTGTTTGAATTTTGTTTATGAATTTGGGGAGGATGTTGAGTAGTCTTAGTGCTAGGAGTTTGGCCAAAATTTTGTAGGAGACATTTAAAAGAGTTATTGGTCTCCGGTTATTCATGTTTGATTTGCACCCTTCCTTGGGAAGCAACTTGATAATTCCCATGTAGATTTTCTCCCCTAGAGATCTCCTTTTTCAAATGATTCCATATGTACTTGGTGCAGGTCCTCATAGATCTAATATGAGAAGGTCTTGTAGAACTCAATAGGTAGGCCATTAGCCGAAGCTATTTTTTCATTGCTCATGGAGTTTATGGTAGTCCTTATTTCTTCTTTCTTGATAATCTTATCTAGGGACATAACATCCTCTTGGGAAAGTTTTTGGGGGATCATTCCCTTGATAAGATTCCTATCCCTCTTTTCTTCCTCTATTTCTCCTTCAAAGGAGAAGAGCTCCTTGAAAAAATATGAATAATTTCTTCGAGATATCCTCCTACTTGGTGAAGATGGTGTCATTATTGAAAATCTATTTTAAATGTTCTTTAACCCCCTTCTCCTTTAAGTATTTGAAGAATTTTTTTTTACCCCTTGTAACCATTTTCTAGCTAATTGATTTTGGCTCTTGTTTTTAGGCCTTGTAGCTTGTGAGCTTGCAACCTTCTAAGGGAATTTTTTTCCACTACCATTTCCTCATTAGCTTTCACATTAGCTAGGTTATTTTTCAATCTAATTTCTATCCTAAGCAGGTCTTCTTTCAGGAGGTTTTCCTCCCTTCTCCTCTCCATTTTCCTATGCTTCCTGATTGTTTGGAATAGTCTTTTCCATCCATTTACATTTTTCTCCCATGTTTTTAATTCCCCCTCTCTCCCATATAGGCTTTTATTTATGGAAACCTTGCAACTCTCATCTTTAAGTAGGCTAACATTGAGGATGAAGTTTTTCTCCTTCCTCCATCTTTTCATCCTTGTTGAGTTCAATATTAGAGTGGCTTTGATCGGGTGATGATCAAAGAGTGTGTAAGGGTAAACCATAATACTCTAATCCCCATCAAGAGGGGTGAGGTTGTACTAATATTTTTTTGTGTAAAATCTATCTACTCTATAGTATATCCTTTTTCCTCCTTTTTGTACCAAATAGAATTGCATTGGTCCTTTTTCTCCAAGGGATCAAATAGGTTGAGTTTATTTTTGAATCTCATCCAGAAGTATTTTTCATTCCCTTTCCAATCCATGCCAAGGCCACCTCTTTTGTCTTCCATATTCTCTACCATGTTGAAGTCTCCCCCAAATATCCAAGGGATTTCAAGAGGGGTTGCAAGACATTTCCAGAGCTCTGTACATTCCCTATAGTCATTTGGGGTATATATTTAGTAGATTCCAAATTTGGCTCCTTCCTTCTCAAAGGTTGCCTCGACTACCCTATTGTATGGAGACATCCCATTCCTAATGTGGTACTGCCTCCATCTTTTGGCAATTAGTATAGAGGTTCCCCCTTTTCCTCTTTCATGCTTGGAGACCAAGGTAGTGGATTTGTTCTAAATAAACTTCATGGTGGTTTCAAGGGTGAACCCTATTGCCTTTATCTCTTGTAGGAGCACAAAGTATTTTTCTTTTTTGATATTTAGATACCTTCTCACTATGTATTTCATGTCTGGAGATTTTAGGCCCTTCACATTCTAGGAAGTAGAGTTAATGTTCATCATCAATAGGGATTGAGTAGGTCTCTTTGTATTTCCTAAACAACTCGAAGTATTTAGGAGAGGGATTTCCACTTTCTAGCCTCTTGGTACTTGAGGTAGGGAGCATGATGCTTGTCTTTTTCCTCTTATTCTTACTCAATGTGATTTTACCACCATTGATCTTGATGACTGATCCTTTCTTTATACCTGCTATTTTTGGACTTGGTTGGGGGCTCACCGATGTTTCTTGATTTTTCAGTAATGGTATGTTCAACAACCAAGTGCTCACCCCCATCTAATATACCACAACCTTCATTTGGCTCAGTCATATAGGTTTTCTCATAGTGCTTGACTCATTTTTGTCCCTTTGTCTTATCCCCTTTCAGGTTGGATCAATCCAAAGAAACTTTGTTTCTTTTTGTTAGGGAGTTTAGTATTTCTTGCATTTGATTAACACTTTCAATTACAAGATCAAAGTTCCTTTTTCTATTCCCATTTGAGGTGGGGTCTCCTCTATTTATTCTTAAGGCATCTAGGTCAAGGTTCCCAACCTGGCAACTAGGTGCCCTCAGGTTACTACCTCCCATTGGTACACCTTTACTTTTAATACTCATGTTAGATATATAATTTTATTTTATCCTAGGAAATAGGGATGAGTGATCCATAGTTCCCTAGGGGAATCCATCACCCTATTGGAGATCTCCTTGGGCTATATTAGCCTCTTCCACACTGGTATTAGAATCTTTTTCTTCCGGCCTGTCAATAGAGACTCCACCCACTAGTTTGAAGTTCTTATAGAAGAGGCTTTTAATTCTATTTTAGCAATATTAGATTCTTTGTTCATTTCAATTTTCTTTCTTAGGTTCCTCATTACAATATATTGTGCATTCAACTTGGGAACAATAGAGGTGCCACAAGAATTGTCTCTATGTGTACAAAAGTGATAAAGGGTTGTAAAGGGTGCTCTGGGGAAAATAGACATGAGAGAAAACCATTCTTCCTCATTTAGCAAAGGGTTGAAGGGGTTTCCCAAGGGACCAAGAGATGGAGAAGCATGGGGTTGGGCAGAGGAGTTGGTGCTGGTAGGGGCTTGTGAGGTGGGTTCTAGGTCAGGGCGAAGAATGCCAATGTGACAACCATTGCATGGAGAGTGGGGGAGAGGGGTAGAGTTTCTACCTTCTTTGACTACATTACTGTCACTAGGGACTAACACACCAAATGGTTTACAAGGGTAATGGTACCTCTTAGGTCTATTCTTTTGAATGATTCAACATTCTTTCCTTATATGGCCTTCACATCTACATAGGTAGTAGGTGTTGAGGCTTCCTAGAATTTCAATTTAGCAAGAATGAATTTGGTAATCCATATGAATTTTGAAGAAGTTTGGTACTTCTTGAATTGGAACAAGGGTAATCAAGAACCTAGTGTTCATATTTGGGAGGGAGACCCTCAGATTATCCACTTGCAATACAATGCCTATCAACATGAGTGGTTAAGGGATAAAAGCCCAAAGTTCATGGGGGATGTATTTTACCAATATCTATCTAGGGATGGATAAATCAAACACTCCTTCCCTGTTATCCCCTTCTATCCAGGAAATAGCCCTGAATACGCTCTTTCCTACTTTCAAAAATGGGTTCTTAATTATTCTTTGTTGAATTTCATGATTCTTTAAATAAACTAGAAAGAAGCCCTTTTGAATTATCTGGTAGAAAGAAAATGTAACCCCCATATTTTTATGCCATATGTGTTTACAAAAAATTTACCCAAAAAATTCCTTGAAGGAATGTTATTCAAGTCCATAATAGTGAAAAAAAATCCACATTCTTAAGTTTTTCCCTTTTAGAAAGAATCACAGTTTTCATGGTGTTGTTTGGTGAAATAGGGAGTCTTAACAGTAGGGTAGAGGGGTTCTCACTTCTTTCCCCTCCATTTCTTTTGAATCCCTCACCACTATTGCTACAAAATGCTTTTAATCTCACCCCAACCACAATAGCTATAGGCTCCTCCATAATGGCTTCTTTGGACAATTTTTCCTCCTTTCTAAAACCCATGCTCAAGCCAACACCATTGTCAAGTAGGTCAAGGGGTCTAGATCCCCCCTCCATATTTTTACATGATGCTTACTATTACTTATAATGCTCAATCTAGGAGCGGAGGCCAAACTTAGGGGAGGAGAGCCTCCTCAACACCCCCATACAACAAACCCTAATAGAGGCATTGGCCAAGTTGCAAAGCCCTTTTTTCCAAGTTCGTTCTCCATTTCTAACTTTAAAAAAAATAGAATGTACACATAAACACTCATAAATTGGTAGTTCAAATCATCTCCAAATTATTAATGTTTTAGTAACTATAGGTTTCATAAAGTGCAAATTTGGTGAAAAATGTGGACTTTAAAGTCCTACTTTGGCCAAAAAGTGGAACACAATATTGTGGGCTGACCCAACTATATAGTTATCCAAAAGGTGTCTTTGAAATGTTAAGAAAAAGGAGGGGAAGTTTTTATTTTCCTATGAAGAAAACCATCAAGGAAAAAATTTAACTATATTCAATTGGAGAATGAGGATGAATATGGAATGATTTTCCAACATTTCAATGATAATTTATTCTCAAGCTTTGGTGATGGATGATTCCCAGTAATTAATTGTATACTAGGTTTTCCTTTGATATCCTATAAAAGGTATTAATTTTTATTTGTACAAATTTAAAATAGATTTAGCTAGGAACAAAGTAGATGAGTTAATTAGCACTTCAAGATAGATCATATATTTTTAGTTTTAGGTTTTAGAGAGATTAGGAATTGTTGTAATCAAAATTATTTTGAAATCAATAGAAGAATAATCATTGATTTTGAATTCTATAGATTATTTCAATAGTTTCTTATGGTTCCTTTTTGAATATTAGTTATAGATCAATTTGATTAGTGGAAAAGTGGATATATGGAATATCACTTTTCTCCAACAAATCACTCAATAATGTTCTAGGAGTCCCAATTGGATTGACTAACAACCTCACAAGGCGAGTCAATTCACAATGAGGAGGACATAGAAGCGAAATTTCTCAACATCAAAGGGGTTCACCACCAAGAAAATTCTTGGAAAAGAAAATGTTGGAAAACACACTGTGATATGTACATGAATACTAAATGACTTAGAGAGATAAACAAAATGCAATAGAAAGATATGAAATTGGAATTGTGCACTTGGGAAGTCTGGAGATGCTGTGAGGATTCTGGAAATGTGAAGAAGCTTCCATAAAGTGATATGGAGGACTAAGATGCCTAGGATGGTGTACTAGTCCTAGTGATATTTTTTGGGGTAGATGTGAAGTCTTTGGATCTTAGAATAGAATCTTTAAAAATATATAAAAAATATGTCTAGTAGGACTAAGATGCCCAAGGTGGCATATTAGTCTCATTCTAAATTTCTAAAAACTTGAAATGTGGTCTTGAGCTTCAAGATCTGCACTTGTCGGACTCTCTGATCTCAGGTTCTAAATCTTCTAGATTCAACCTATAGGGGAGTTTCCATGAAGATGACAAATTTGTAATACAACTTTGTAACTTTTACAACTTTTCACTCCAAGTGATCTTTAAGACTTCGACCTAGATTTGCAATCACAAATATATAAGAAGGGAAAATCTCATTGTTTATTAGTGAATGGGGGTTTTCCTTGGTCAAACCCCTTGTAGGAAATTAAACCAGATGATGAAATGAAGGAAATGAAGCATGCAATATGAAATATGTAAATGATATCACCTTAGATGATGTCTTGTGAAGAAAATCTACAATCTACCATGTAGTGGCCATGAAGAATGTAGATCTTGGATCCTTGGATTTGATATGAACAATGGTTGGAAATAGATCTTCAATGCTACATCCACAATCTTGGCTCAAAACTTGAATTGATGCACTAAAACCTTGACATGATGCTGAATATTGATGATGGCTCAAAATGCTTAATGAAATGCTCTTGAATGTATATTCTTGCCTTAGGAATGAATACTTGAGTGCTTGTTATGAAAATGAGTGGATAAAGCTTGTATTTATACTTATTCATGCGTAATATTCTAAAATTACACCACACCAAGCTGACCTATGAATTCATTAAATAAAGGAGGCTAAATCCTACCAAAATTTCAAATTAAATCTTGAAAATAAACCATTGAGGATAAAAATGCCCCAGGTGGCATCTTAGTCCCAAGGCTCAAATCTCAGGGCACAAAATCCAAAAAGGGACCTTTTTAGGTATATTTAAAATTGGGGTCCCAAGATCCACGGAGGACAAAGACACCCTAGGTGGTGCTTTAGTCCCAACCCAAAAATTAAGGACACATAGATGAAATCATTAAATTATCGTTTATGCATTTAGAGAGCGTCGGGATTAGCTAAAAAAGGTGTAATTCATAGGGCTTTTGGACACAGAATAGGACCAATTAAGCCATAAATGAGGATAAATAAAGGAGGGCCCAAAAATGTGTGAAAATGCAAGGGTATGCATTTCACAACACTACATAGTTATATTGCTAATTAAGTATTTGGATATTTCATTGATATTTTATTATGAGGATTCATTTAATTTGCACTAGATTTTGGTCCATAAATGAATTTTTATGATTTAAATATATTTGTATTCTCCTCATGGATGTTTAGGAGAACATAATTTTCCATACAAAGCCTTATCAACCCTCTAGCTTTTATATCCATGAGGTCCCAATATTCTTGCTTCATACCTTGTGGCATAGTTCTAGACAAAACAATCTAGAGGTCTCTACCCACAAATAGATCTTCGATTTTGAATTTCCACAACTCAAAATTTCCTCCATTGAACTTTTCAATTTCTACTCTACATCATGTACTTTCCATCTCAAACTGTAAAAAAAATAATCAATTCTTTGTTTGCAAGACTCCCACTGAATAGGATTAGCAAAAAAAAAAAGCCCTACTCACAAGGATAACACAATTGGCCAGGCTCTGATACCACTTGTAAGGAAATCAAAGGTGTGTAAATTCCTTCCTAATGCAAAATCCTCAGGAAAGAAGTGTAGAAAAAATATTCATTTAACATATTACATTCATTGAGGTCCAAATTCGTAGGACAAAAGAATAGACAAAAACTATCTTACATAGAGATAACACCAAATTTACGTGAGAAAAACCTTACAAGAGAAAAAACCCACACACCAAGTAAAGTCACTTTGTATTACAATAGAAAATTACATATATAGTTACAAACTTCACTCTCAAATGTTAACTCACAACAACAATGCAATCCCTTGGTCGACCTCACTCACTAAATACAGTTGCTCTCACTACACACTATTACAATGCTCATAAAAGCATACAATGTAAAAATTATCAACCATCCACTTTGTCAAGTTGCATGTCATTTAATTATGATATAGAGAATTTGAATTTACATTAAGTGTATCCTATTGTTCATCCGATCTGATTTGATCTCAATCACCTTTGCAAATTGTGCCTCCATCACGAAGATCAAATCTTCATTTAATTTTTCACTAGAGTAGTTTTTAAATTTTTTTTCCCTCCAATGTTAGTTACTAGGTGAGCTACTCCCATTCACATTGATGACTGCCACACAATTCACAACAAGGATGTGAATTGCACGATCATTCAATCAATAATCACCATCTACAAAATGAGCCTCGGAGACTATGACTTTCAATAACTTTGATTTTAGGGGAAGCTAGTAAGTCTTCATCAAAGGGGACCTTGATGGAAAATATGCCTCAACTTGTTGGCTTGAACCTCTCTTAAAGATTTGGTGTTTTCCCTTTTATTGGCCTTCATTGTTGGACTATCGTTGAAATCCAATGCCTTGAAACCTAATTCATGGGGTTCTAAAAGTTCATAACTTGGAAAATTTGAACTTCCCTTTGTTATCACCATGTAATCAATGTTGGAAAATTCCAAACCTCCGATGGACATTGTGAAGTTCGAGTTTCTCCTGGCTTGGCGACATCATTATAGGTATGTCACGGTTTTCAGGGATTTCCTAACCTCCATTAGGAGGCTCTGAAGTATAGGTTTCTCCTAACCTAGCGACATAAAGATCAATATGTTGCAGATTTTGAGAAATTCATAACCTTCAATATTAAGGTTTTGAAGTTTGGTTTTTTAGTGACATAACCAATGGATGGTGGGACCAATCTACATGGAAGGTGACATCAATTCTATGGTAGTGACATGAATACCACATGGATGGTGGGGACAACATGGGACAAGATGATAAGTTGCAAAAATGATATCATTGGGAATTCCTTGTATCAGTGGGAGATGACATGATGTCTCTCTGATATGGCGATGGTTGACTTGCCATCTCATGAATAATGTCATGGTGGGACTTGATTGGTGACATGTATTTTGTAGATGGCTATTATTTATTAGATGATCATGCAATTCACATCCCTAATGTGAATCGTGTGGCAGTCATTAGTGTGAATGGGATTAGATCACCTGGTAACTGACATTGGATGGAAAATTAATTAAAAAAATACTCCAACAACTAATTAAATGAATATTTGATCTTCATGATGGTGACACAATTTACAAAGGTGATTGAGATCAAATCAGATCAGATGAACAACATGATGCAATGAATGTAAATTCAAATTCTTTGTATCATAATTAAATGGTGTGCGGCTCAATGAAATGGATGGTTGAGTGGTTGTTCATTGTATGCTTTTATGAGCATTGTAACATTGTGTAGTGAGAGCACTTGTAATTGCTAAGTGAGGTCAACCAAGGGATTGTATTGTTGTGAGCTAACATCTAAGAGTGAATTTTGTAACTCTGTATATAATATTTTTATTGTAATACAAATTGGCTTTACTTGGTGTGTGGTTTCTCTCTCCTATAAGGGTTTTCCCACATTAATCTGCTGTTATCTTTGTGTGTGATATTTTCTATCTACTACTTTGTCTTGTGAATGCATAACTCAATTAATATAATCTGTTAAATGAATTTTTTTTGCACTTATTTCCTAAGGATTTTACCTTAGGAAGGCATTTTTACATCTCTGCTTTCCTTAAAACTAGTATTAGAGCTTGGCCAATTATCTTATCCTTGTGAGTAGGGCTATTTTTTTGTGCTAATCCTATTCAGTGGGAGTCTTGTAAAAGAAGAACTGATTGTCTTGTTTACAATTTGAGATGGCAATTACATCAGGTAGAGTAGAAATTGAAAAGTTCAATGGCGGCAATTTTGAGTTGTGGACACTCAAAATGAAAGATCTATTGGTGGATAGAGAGCTCTGGATTTTTGTGTCTATAACTATGCCACAAGGTATGAAACAATAAGATTGGGACCTCACAAATAGAAAAGCTAGAGGGTTGATAAGGCTCTATCTAATATATTTTTTCCTCCTAAATGTCCATGAGGAGAAGAATGCATCTTCATTATGGAAGAAACTTGGTGACATTTATGAGGGAAAATTTCTGGCGAATAAGTTATTCCTAAAGAAGAAGTTTTACTCCTTGAAGATAGAAGAAGGTGCATCTATAGTAGACCATCTAAATTCATTTAATATTATTGTTGCTCAGTTGGTGTCTATGGGTGTAAAGATAGAGGAGTAGGATCACTATATGCTTCTGTTATATTCCTTACCTAACACTTGGGATCATTTGGTAATGTCTATTGGAAGTACAACAACTACTTTCAAGATGGAATATGTGGTTGCTTCACTTTTTTCATAAGAAATGAAAAGGAAGTCTTCTAAAATGGCCAAGAAGGCTCTTGCTATTTAGGGTAGATCAAAGGAGAGAGAAAAGATGAAAGAAACATAGTCTAAATCCAAAACTGAAGGGAGATTAAAGTCTCCTAGTAAGAATTCCATGGTGAAATGTTGGAACTATGGGAAGAATAGTCATATGTAAAAGGATTGTAAAGATGAGAAAAAGGGAAGAAGAACAACACTTCAGACAATGAATCTTCTCAAAGTGATACAAATTACTTCATAGTTACCTTGGTGACTTAGGTATCAGAGATTTTTGGTTGATTAACTCAAGTGCATATTTTCAAATGACATCTCATAGAGATTAGTTTGAACTAAGTATGAAAAGTATGTTGGTGGAAAGGTGTACCTAGCAAGTGATTCAACTCTAGAAATTATTGGTCATGGAAGAGTTAGAATCCAATTGCCTAATAGAAGAATCAAAGGAATTGATGGCATACTGCACATACTAGGTTTGGCTAGTAACCTACTTTCTGTTAGTATGCTAAATGATGTTGACATGCAAGTTTCTTTCTCAAGTGGAGGCTATAACATGACTAGAGGCTTAATGGTGTTGGCTAAAGATGCACCCATAAGAACTTCGTACAAGCTGGATGCATGTCCTATTCAATGTAACAATGTCTCTATAAGGTCAATCAAATTTTCTTGTGTAGAGAAGAAACATAGTGTTTCATTTTATTCGAGTCCTCATAAATCTTCTGGCATACTAGATTATGGTCATTCTGATGTATTTGGTCAAGTGAATGTTTATTTTTTATCGAAGTCTAGATATTATGTTTCTTTTATTGATGATTATTCAAGAAGGGCATTTGTGTATTTTCCGAAGAGTAAATCAGAAGTGTTCAATCAATTTAAACAGTTTAAAAAATTGGTAGAAAATTAGACTAGAAAACAAATTAAATGCTTGAGGAAAGACAATGGTGGTGAGTTTTGTTCTGCAAATTTCGCAAGGTAGTACAAAGTCCATGGGATTAAAAGGCATAAAACTATGCCTTATACTCCACAATAGAATGGGGTTCTGAAAGGTTGAATAGGACACTAATGGAGAGAGTGAGAATTATGTTGACCAGTGCTAGTCTGGAGCAGAAGATCTAAGCTGAGGCTTTGACTACAACATGTTACTTGATTAATAATTCACCTAGTTTTTCCCTTGCTAACAAAACCCCTTTGGAAGCATGGTCTAGTAAGAATCCCTCTCTAAGACATATTTTTGTCTTTGGCTGTGAGGCATATGGATATGTACCAAATGAGAAAAGATCAAAGTTGGAGAACAAGGATGTTAAATGTATCTTCATTGTCTATGGTGTTTGTGTGAAAGGATACAAGCTTTGGAATCTTGTTACTAAGAAGGTTTTGTACAATAGAAGTGTAATATTTTGAGAATGGAAACCTTCTTCAGCTGATCTACATTCAGAGACATAAGAAAGAGAAAGGAAGAATGATGTAGTTGAAATTACTTGAACTCCAAAGAAAGAGGAACTATAAAGTGTACTTGAACTGAGGAGAGTTCTAGCAACTATGAGAGTTTTGAAGAAGAAGAACTACAACCTTAGCCTTAGCCTGTGAGGAGGTCTACATGTGAAAAGTGTCAACCTGATAGGTATGGTTTTTCTATGTTGGATTTGAACTGTGCCTATGCTTTGATTACTAGCACTAATGAGCCTAGGACTGTGGAATAGGCAATTAATATGTCTGATTCAAATTAAAATTTGAAAGCCATGAATAAGGAAATTGTGTCTTTGAAAAAGAATGAAACTTTGGATTTGGTACCCCTGCATGAAGGGTGAAAGCTTGTTGGCTATAAATGGGTATTTAAGAGAAAGATTAGTCTAGATGGCAGTGTTGAGAAGTATAAAAGATTGGTTGGTCGTAAAAGTATATGCCCAAGTAGAGAGAATTGATTATGGAGAAATTTTTTATCCTATAGCTAAGCTGACATCTATCAAATCTAGTTTGTCACTTGCAATAGCATATGACTTAGAGATCAAGTAGATGGATGTGAAGAAAATGTTTCTTCTTGGAGAGATATAAGAAAAAATTTATATGTCCCAACATGAGCACTTCATTAAAGAAGGTAAAGAAAATATAGTTTGCAAGTTGAAGAAATCTCTATATGGTTTAAAGCAATCACCTAAAATATTGTACCAAAATTTTTATACTTTTGTGTTTCCATTGGGATTTGTGAGATCAAAATCAGATCATTTTGTTTATTACCAAACTGAAAATGATTGAGTTCATATTATTTCCTTGTATGTTGGTGACATGTTGTTCATAGGAAATAGTAAGACTATGATTTTTGATCTAAAATCTCATTTGTTGGCGAAGTTTGAAATGAAAGATCTAGGTGAAGCAAGGTATACCCTAGGAATGGAAATAAAAAGGAATAGATGAAGTAGAAAGCTTTGGCTCAACTATAATAAGTATGTCAACATTGTCCTAGAGAGATTTGGTATGTCTGATTGCAAGCAGCTAGTTGTTCTAGTGTTGTTGGGAATGAAGCTATCTATTGAGGATTGTCCAAAATCTCCTACCAAAATGAAGGACATGACCATAGTTCCTTATGAAAATGTTGTTGGTAGTTTAATGTATGAAATGGTTTGTACAAGGCCAAACATTTCCCAAGTAGTAGGATTAATTAGTCAATTTATAGCCAATCCAGGAAGACTGCATTGGGATTTTATGAAGATAGTTAAATTCAAATATGAAGGGAACTTTAGAGTATGCTTTGTATTATCATGGCAAATTGGTTCAATCACAAAGATCTCTTAGAATTTGTAGGTACGTTGATTCTGATTGGGTAGGGGACATTGAAAATAGAAGATCCACCACTGGATACATCTTCATGTTATTTGGTGGTGCAGTGAGTTGGATGAGCAAGCGGCTCACCTTATGTACTACTGAGGTAGATTATATGGAAAAATCACATGTCTACAAAGAAGCTATTTGGCTTAGAATTTTGTGTTCTGATGTTGGGTTAATGTAAGGTAGATTATGATTTGTTGTGACAGTTAGAGTGCTATTTGTTTGGTGAAAAATACCAGTTTCCATGCCAATATGAAACAAATCGATGTTCAGTATCACTTTTTTCATGATATGGTGGAGTATGGAAATGTTAATCCAGAAAAGGTGGATACTTTGTAGAATGTTGTTGATGCATTGACAAAGCCTACAAGCATAGACAAGTATAGGTGGTGTGCCAGTTTGATGGGCCTTGAAGCCTATGACTTTCAATAACTTTGAGTTTAGAGGAAGTGAGTAAGTCTTCATCAAGTGGGATCTTGTTGGAAAATATGCCTCAACTTGCTAGCTTCAACCTATCTTAAACACTTGACATTTTTCCTTTTGTTGGGCTTCATTGTCAGAATATCACCAAAATCTAGAACCTTGAAACCTAAGTTATAGGGTTTTAAAACTTTAACTTGGTGACTTTGAGCTTCCCTTTGTTATCACCATGTCGCAAGTTTTGGAAATTTCCTAACCCCTGATGGATGTTGTGATGTTTTGGTTTTTCTCAGCTTGGCGACATTATTATAGGTATGTTGCGGTTTAAGGAATTTCCTAAGCTCCATTTGGAGGTTTTGAAGTTTGAATTTCTCCTAACCTAGTGACATAGAGATTGACATGTCATGGGTTTTGAGAAATTCATAACCTATGATATTGAGGTTGTGAATTTTGGTTTTTCAAGAACATAACCAATGGATGGTGGGATTGGTTTGCATGGAAGGTGATGATAGCTATACGACAATGACATGGATGGCACATGGATGGTGGGGACCACATGGGATGGGTTGATAAGTTGTAAAGAGGATATTGTTGGGATTTCCTTGTATCAGTCATAGATGACATGATGTCTCTTTGATATGGTGATGGTGGAATTGGTGGCTCATGAAGAATGTCATGGAGGGAGTCGATTAGTGATATGTATTTTACAGATGGTGATTATCAATTGGATGATCACGAAATTCACATCCTTGTTGTGAATTGCATGGCATTCATTAGTAAAGAACTACTCTAGGGACAAATTAAATGAAGATTTGATCTTTGTGATTGTAGGATGATTTGCAGAGATGATCGAGATCAAATTAGATCAGATGAATAGCAGGATGCATTGAATGTAAATTTAAATTCTCTATATAATAATTAAATGGCATGTGACGTGATGAAGTGGATGGTTGAGTGGTTTTACATTGTATGCTTTTACAAGCATTGTAACACTGTGTAGTGAGAGAAGCTGTAATCGATTAGTGAGGTCAACAAAGGGATTGTATTCCTATTGTGAGTTAACATCTGAGAGTGAAGTCTGTAACTCTATATGTAATCATTTTATTGTAATGCAAAGTGGCTTTACTTGGTGTGTGGATTTTTTCTCCCATAAGGGTTTTCCAACGTAAATCTAGTGTTATCTCTATCTATGATATTTTTTGTCAATTATTTTGTCCCATGAATGTGCATCTCAATGAATGTAATCTATTAAATGCATATTTTTCTACACTTATATCCTGAGGATTTTGCATTAGGAAGGTGTTTCTGTACCTTTTCTTTCCTTACAATTTATTCTTATTTGTACAAATTTAAAATAGAGTTAGCTAGGAACAAAAGTAGATGAGTTAATTAGAACTTCAAGATAGATCATATATTTTTAGTTTTAGGTGTTAGAGAGATTAGGAATTGTTGTAAAAAAAATTATTTTGAAATCAATACAAGAAGAATCATTGATTTAGCATTCTACAGATTATTTCAATAGTTTCTTATGGTTCCTTTTTTAATATTTGTTATAGATTAGTTATATTGATGATTAAGTATTTGGATATTTCATTGATATTTGGTTCATACCATTTATGCATTAATGATTGTAAGTTACTTGATTATGAGTATTCATTTAATTTGCACTAGATTCTGGTACATAAATGAATTTTTATGATTTAAAAATATTTGTGCACTAAAGATTGAACTATTTTGTAATATTGTGAGTATACCCTAGTTAAAAAAAATAGTTTATTTGAGGGATCCATCTATCTATTGCACTAATCATTATTTTAGTTGCCCATAAGAATTTCTATCCTTTTCCTTTGTCACCCTAATGTTTTTTAGGCTTATTTAAAATCACATAATTATTTTAAGAGTAATATCATTTCAGCTTTAGATTTTAGATTTTGAGATATATTTAGGGTTTTATATTTCATTCAAATCTATCTAAAGCCATAATTATTTTTTAGTCAGTAAATGTAAGGCCCCTCATGAAAACAACAAATATACACAAAATATTGAGTTCTTTTGCAATTCAAGACCTGACAATTGAAGCCTTATGGTAATCTTTTTCTAATACATTAGGATCAAATTTTCTTTCAAGTGAGATAGGATACCTAGTATTCTAGTTAAGTTATTCTCTATAGAAACATTTATCAACATAATCCTTAAATATTTTGATATAATGATGGTTAATTTGAATTAAAATTTGTCATATGATTTTAAAAATTCAATTTAGACAAAAGAATGTCTTATTTTTTAGATTTTTGCATTAATTTTATTCCTTCCATAAAATAATGAAATTATAAAAATTATATTTATTTGGTGAATTTAGTTTGATCAAGTTGAATAATGAGAGATACTAAATAAAAAATCTTGACAAAAACCACCTTCATAATGATTTTGGAGGATATATTGAACTCAATGTGGTCAAATTCATGTTATATTTGTCCTCTAAATTTGTAGATTTAATCTTGATTTAAAATTATATTTATTGATAAAATTACTTAAAGAATTTGAATGACAAGAATCTTTTTAGATACTTAGTAAAGGATAACTTTCAACCATACACCATAAGGCTTTGTAAAATTCAAAAGGAAATCTACCACATATTGGATATTGGTTAGTGTTCAAGATAAATGATGACTCATAGAACTTATCATGAGTGACAAGTGATTCAAATAAATCCTAATGGGAACTAGAGAGCTAGTAAGAAACCACATAAATATACTAGTGAAGAACATTATGTCATTGAAGAGAGGGATCATATATTTTAAAAACATGTTGATAACAAGGTTGATAAAAACCTAATGAATAGAAGGTATCTTTGTTAAGGTTGTTAAAATAATTCAACACTCTTAATCTATTCAAAGTTATGGTGATCTATCACCAAAAAAAAAAGAAAAAATCATTAGAAACTCTATCCTTAATTTGAAGCCAATGAAGCTACGATTGGGTTAGCATGTTTAGAAAAATACTTGTCAACAATTCTCTTGTGTTCAATAATTTGTCATATGTAGTTGGTTAAAAGTTACAAAAAACTATTCTTTTAATATAATGGTCAAGTGGTAAAAATCCAAGTTGGTAGCCTCATATGAGAAGTGGGAAAATAGACTATATTTGATTGATAAATATGAAGAAAGTTAGTAGTATGCTTCAAATCATTGTTCCACTATTCAATCTATCTAATTTAATGATTGGAAAATGATTCTAAATTCTAGAAATATTAGATGCAAAAAGGGTTGGTTGTTGAGGTAGAAAATACAAATTAAGGAAGAATTGATTTACCCTTTCCATGTGCTTGGAAAAATATCATATAATATTTAAAACATTATTAGAAAGTGCTAAATAAGTACAACTTCCAACAAGTGCTTCATGGAAAAAGTATTGTAATTGGAAAAAAGGATGAATCCAAAAAAATTTCTTTGACAAGCCATATAAGGTCCCTTTCAAATATAGAGAGGAAATTAGTGTATGCATACCATGTAGAGTGATTATGATAGCATGCAATATTTTCATTAAAAAGCACCATGTTATTGCACATGTTATAAAAATCCTTTATGTTACCAATTGCCCATCACATAAGAAGTTACCACACTTATATGATGTACACAATGTAAGCTATTGCAATAACTAAGTTAACAATCTATCAAGAAAGGATAAATCTTTGAATAACATTATTATAATCATAAATAATAATAACAATTTTATTGAAGTTGATCTATAAAACCTTATTGAAATTACATTCCTAATCCCCTAAATATTACCACTATTTAAAAAAAGAAAAAGAGGACCCCACTACACTCTCAAAATACAATTACTATTGAAAAAATAAACTAATTTATCATATAACCAAAAACCAAAAACCAAAAAAAAACCTTACATTTTAAGATATAGATATAAAAGCATATAAAAAAATTTACAAATGCTTAAAAGTATACTAGCTATTACACATGCACACCAGAGAATCCTTTTTCTATAAAATTCCTTTCCTTGAGATGGACATAAATCGAAACCTTATTAAAATACAAAAGAAAATGATATTAATAATACGCTTGCGAATTTGAAAACAATAAAAAAATTAAAAATATCACAAATTTTTTGAAAGGACAGTTCTGAACGATGTCGAACTAAGGTTCAATTGATTGAGTCCGACAAGACGACATAGGTTCAAACCCCATAGGCTAGCAGGTAATGTATCGTGACTACTTTTTCACTACAGTCTATAAATTATTATTCCCACACAATTATTTAATTCCATGGGGTAAACTAGTGCGCCAACTTTAGTGTTATAAATTCGTTAAATTAGTACGAATAGTTTCTCACATATCCTTCGAGAATCAAATCCTGCTCTTAGTGCGTAAGCCCGATTTCATTCCAGGAGTCGACTTCCTAATGTTACGTGTCTCGTTACGGTTTGTAATAATGAAATTCGAAAATGCTTTCTGCTTTCTAGATGCTGATTGAAAAAGCTAGAGATGACTATTAGAAATTTTTAATCTTTTAACATTGTAGTGGAAGAAAAATCATTTCCGATACCCTCCATTATTAGTATTATTTTTATTATATAAAGATAGAATTTAACTGTTCACAACGTCCGTTGTCCCACAGTTTGACTTCTTTCGAACAGTCCCTTTAATCTTGATAGAAAGATGTTTAAAAGACTCTACTAAAGTAGGAAATGAAAGATCAGAAGAATATATCATTGTCAAAGATGATAAGAAGGATGAATATAGTACAACTTCAGGAATCCACTGTAAAAGCATGAACATACATTTTGCTGAATTTCTGGAATCTACTCTAAAAGCATGAATGAACATTTCCCAGAACTTCCGGAATCCCCTTTAAAAGAAGGAACGTTTAATTGGTAATTGAGAAAATGATTCGGCCAGAAAGAAGCCTTTGATTGAAAAGTTAAAGAATAAGCGCGGATAAAAAAAGTAGAGAATAAGCGCAGACCACCATGTAAAAAGCATATAATTCTGCGTGATAGTTACCTGCAGTATTCAAGAATAAAACCCAATAGTTATTTGCTTTTCATGTCAGTGTTAAAGCCAATTGCAAGGTAATAACATAGCTTTAGCTGACAGGAGAGAGAAGGAAACGTTAATCAATAGAGATGGGGAATTTAACAACACACGTTCTGCATATTCACTAAAACTTCAATAATTGGGCTCTAAGAGGGAGAGAATGAGACAATGAGAGAGACTTTCTATTATTAGGAATGGTCCTTTTAAGGCATTAGCGATAGACGATTATTGGGCAGCTTTCGCTTTCCATTTTACAAAGTTTAATTTATGTGTACTATTTCTAATAATGTAAGAATAATTATATCAATATTTATCATGGAAAAATCAATTGAAATGTATAAATTTAAAATCAATTATTATAGGTTATAGTGATAATTTTGAATTAAATGTTATGTCAGAGAATTGAATGTAAAGGAATAGTTATATTAGTTTATAAGCAATGTGATGGACTTAATTTAATGTATTCTAGGTGTGCTCTTCATGTGTAGTTTTACATTGATCAATCTTTGTTTCTTAATTGTGTTTATAAGATCTAGACAATTCTATAGACTCAGATATAGTTTCTACTTTTTTTCTTTGATTCACTTAGTGCTTTTTCTTTTTTAGTTACCTAATTATCTCAAGTTCACTATATTGATGCACTTTTTTAAATATCTAGATGAATCCACTATATTTTAAGGTCTATGTTTTCCTAGATTAGCCTCTTCATGAATAGACTTGTACAGTTGCACTAAAGACTAGTAGGCAACAAGCAAGTACAGAAGTGTCCTAGAATTACTATGTAAATTTTCACTTGTTTTAGTAAACCAATTTAAAGTTTTCATAGCATTATTTGAGCATTGATATGAATGACCATCAATATTGTTTGTGGATGTACTTGATGCCTAAAATGAATGCAATCAAATATCTTTGAATACAATTAAAATAATAATAACCACCTAGAATGTGTACCAAATTGATCTATGGTGGGAAAAAAATATTTTGGAATTGAAGAGAGACGAGTTAAATGTTATGAAAAAATTATGGATTACTAATATGGGTACAAGTTCAGCTGCACACTTGTAAAATTATCTTAGAACATAGCAGTACTAATATCAAGGCATGCAAGGAATGTTGAATCATCCATGATTATGTCATAATATTAGGCATAAGGTAATATGTAAATAAATAGAAATATATATTTGAATGTGCATATAAATAGGGATAGGTGAAGGATTAGAGAGTAATTCTAACTTAGAAAAAATATTATACCAATTTTTATATATAAAATTACATAAAGGCATTGTCTCAAAATAGAATAGCACTTTACAAATAAACAAGCTTCATCATTACATTTTTGAATCCACTTTAAGGTGCATGTCACTTGTAAGTGGTTATGTATCTCAATGAATACATGCTCTCAGAAACATGCATTCACAATGAATATTCAAACACAAAAAGATAGTTGGTCCATAGAAAGTAATGAAAAATATTGGATATAATTTTTTGTCTTCATCCTTTGCATGTGTGCTCCACATTGAATGAAAAAGGATAACTATGAGGGGGGAGGTGAATCAGTTGTATCCAATTAAAACACAAAAACCCTCAACAGTAATTAGATCCACATGCATTCATTAGAGAATTAATCTATTATAATGTTTAAGCACAAAATATAGATAACGAAAACAAAAATAAAACACCAAACACAAGAGAACACCATATCTATGTGGAAAAACCTAGAAAGGAAAAAAAATGGTGAGGATTAGCTCACAATATAAGCAATTGAAAAACCAATACAAAGGGGCTTAGTGCTAGAATATGACACACTATCTAGAAAGGCTTACAACCCAGACTCACTACTAGAATAGAAAGAAGAAATTAGATAGAATGTTACATAGAGAACATGATCTCAATGCAACAAAGAATATAACACAATAGCTTGAACAACACTCACAACCTTCAATAGATCAATATACCTTTAGCTTGTTTCATTAAGTAATCTTGCATTATAGCTCGCACTGCATTCCAAAACTCTACACTTAATTTCAAATCACAACACTCAACTCTATTCCACACTTCATCTTGCATCAACTCACCTTGCATTTATTCCATCCTAAAATTGAAAAACATCTTCAAGTTGTCTACACACTCCTTATACTTTACAAATTCAAAATAGGCCAGCACTAAGCATTCCCACAATGGATAGGAACGAATGTGGAAAAATAAAAAAAAACTAATTGGAACCCAAATTACCTCTCACATGCCATACCGAGCCTTCATCAATAATTAAACATCTTCAAATGTAGTGTAAATATAAGGTCATTTTTTACCTATGCAAACACCATTAAACCTGGAAGTGCACGCTTCTTAAAATCCAAGGATGACTTAAGAACCACAAACCATGCTTCTAGATAATCTAGAATAATCCACAAATCACTTGAGAACCAAAAAAATCCTTCACACCTATTTGCACCTTCAGAATGAACATACCTTGTACACTTAGACCACCCTAATAAACACTGTAACTCCAAAAACCATCTTACAAAGAATGAAACCATGAATCCTCTTAACATAGGCAAGAGACCAACACTATCAACATACCTTCAAAATTGAAAGACCTAAAGCACAACTATGTAGAAATACGAAGCAACGACATTTCTCCTAGAAACCTCTATAAGCAACACTAGAAATACAATTCACATACTGGTGAACATAACATCTTCTACACAATTATCCAGAAGCCAAAATTCTAGATATAAAAACTTTGAACACTTCTTAGAAACACATCCAAACTAGAAAAGCAGATCTTCAACCTATAAGAAATGAAAACCACAACTAGAATACATTTGTAACACCATGTTTCCACTTTTTATCAAATTTCTCAATATCCTCGACATCTTCATGACTACCAAAACCATAACCAGAATCTTAGCAAAGAAACACTAGATGTTAGAACTAGCAACTTAATTGATGACAACATAATACAACTAATCAAAGTAACAACATTAATCAACCACTACAAAATTGACATCAATGACAACACAAGATTGTTGACATCAATGAAAAAGCCTTCATACTTCCAACAATCTCCCCCTTTGTTATTGATGACAACACAAGATGTGGAAAACCATTTAAGAAAACATACACAACATTTTGTCCTTCTTACAATATTTTCTCGTTACATCTCTCTCCCTTTCAAAATTTTATTTTTCATAAGCTTTACTCTCCCCTATGTAGATAGACTCTTTCACATGACTCTCTCTCCCCCTTTGAAATCAATAGAAAAGGATAAAATATTTTACATTATTCTCGCCCTTTGCCATTGAACAAACATACTTACTACTGCTCTAAATTCTCCCCCTTAGAATTATACACCAACCAAATTAGAAACCTCTACAAGATGATAACACTCACTCCATATTGGCACAATGTCACTATGTACTCCTCTTGAGAGGTAGCCACCAACAATAGTCCAGATAAAGAATGAATCCATAGATCCACTTGACTAATTCATCTTTATATGCATCTAGTTCAAAGGAGGGGAAATAACTCCCAACTTCTCCCAAAGATACTCAAAATTATCCTTAGCAAGATCCTTAGTAAATATATCAACAATCTAATCCACTGTAGGTACATATTCAAGCTTCACTTCATTCTCCACAACCTTCTCTCTTAGAAAGTGATATCTGATTGAGATATGCTTTGTCCATGAATGCATCATTGGGTTCTTTGAAATATTGATTACGCCATTCTATTATCACAAAATATAGAAATTGACTTATCATACACCACTCTAATATCCTTTAATGTTTGGCTCATCCACAATACCCATGTGTAGCAAGATGTTGCAATGTACTCATCCTAGATATACTAGATAAATAAAAATTATCTTGTTTTTGAATTAACCATGATACGAATCTACATCCAAGAGAAGAATGCACCACCACTTGTACCCTTTCTGTCATCCACACAACTAGCCCAATCTACATCTATGTATTTAATCAATGTGAAAACAACACAACTAGCCCAATCTACATCTGTGTATTTAATCAATGTGAAAAAAATATCCTTAGGATACCACAAGCCATAATCTCGAGTGCCCTTCAAATATCTAAACATCCTCATTATTTTTGCAACATGTGACTCTCTAGAATCTTATTAAAATATAGCCACAAGATAAATTGCATACATGATATCCAATCTAGTAGCAATTAAGTATGGCAGTCCACCAATCATAGATCTATATTTCTCTGGTTAGCCTTAGCGGATTCATCATCCTTACTTAGTTTACAACTAGTAACCATAGGAATACATACTAGTTGGATTCTTCCATTTTAAACTTCTTCAAATTTTCTTTAACATACTTTGATTGTGAAATGAATATTCCTTTATCTGTTTGACTGATTTCTATCCCAAGCAAGAAATTCATCTCCCAAAACATAGACATCTCAAAATCTTTTTGCATCTCTTCTACAAACTTCCTACACATAGATTCTTTACCTCCAAAAATGAAGTCATTAGTTCATATACAACCATTATCAAAATTCAATCTTTCTCAACCTTAAAGTAAATATTTCTATTGAATCATATAAAAAGGGGGGCTATGATGTAACCCTCTTTTCCATAATTTCATTCAAGAAATGAGATTCAAACCTTGAAGTGAATATCAACCCAAAAGCTTGTTGTTTCTATTACCTTATTAGGAACTCATTTTCTAGGTGATGAATGGATCCTCATGTACTTATTCAGGAGGCTCTAAATCTAGAAATGAAGCTTGTAAACTATGAAATTTTTTTGCTCCTAAAACCTTAACAGGGACTCATTCATCAGGTGGAAAATGGGTCCTAGTAGGCTCTTTTGGAAAGCTTTTAATTTGATCTTGAAGTTCCAAATGTGCAATTGCTTATTGCAACTTGAAATTTCTACTTTTGGATCCATATTTTCTAATAATCTACAAAACATATTTTCAAGCTTGTTGGTGGATAGGGTTTTTCCTCTATCAAACCCCAAGTTTGGAAATTAAACCATGATGATGAATGAAAATTTGAAACATGAAATGTTTGTGCAATCCCAACCTTAAGTGTGTCTAAGATTAAGATCTCTTATGATGCAAATAAACCCTACTCAATTGTATTAGAATAAGATCCTAGAATGAAACATGAAGAATGCAAAGGACCTACTTTAGGAGATCCCAAATCCCCTTAATAAGGCACAAATCTGAATATACCTCTCTTTAGGCTACAAATAGAATGATCATAGAAGATGGAATCACTTAGGAAACAAGTCATTAGGCTTGGATGAATGTCTAGTGCATCTCCCTGAAACCTAGAATCCATCATGATTCTCCATAGGCATCTATCACCACTCCTCCAATAATGCTTGATCTTTGAAAAAAAAAAGAGCTTGAAAACCTATAATGTTGCTCCAATAATACACTCTTGCTTTCTTCTTGAATATGAATGTTTGATCTCATGAAAATTATCTATACTTGTAGATTGGTTAGATCAAACTATGTGAAATAACCTTATATCCATACACAACTTAAGATTAAATCCTGAAATTCAAATAATAGAAGCTGACATCAAATCTTGAATTTAAAATCATTAAAATACCACCAAAAACATATCCCAAGGAGGGGTTCGTAAGTTAAGTGAGGACCCATTCACCACAGGGCGAATGGGTCATAACATACTTAAGCAGGACACACTTCACAGGTTGTGAAATGTCATGACAAAAGGGTGTCCTAAGACGTAGTGAGGACCCATTCGCCATGTGGTGAATTGGTCCTAGGTTGCTATCCTAGAATAAATTCCTCACAAAATTAAGTGTTGTGTAATTTCATTTAAGAGGGCCAGGTTTTATCCCTCGAAAAATGCATATCCCCCACTTTAGCAGCCATATGATACTACATGCATATGCAAGCTAAAGGAATTAAACTTATATAAAAAGGATACTCATATGGATTCACTACAGGGAATGATGCCTCAATTGTAGTCACCTACAAAACCACAATGTTAATGACCACATCCTGCAACATAGATTTGCTAATCAATCAAAAATCCTCTTATCAAACTTCTACGAATAATTTAATTTAAGGGTAGATGTATGCCCCCCTTGATTTTTCTTGCTTTATGGAGGTAGAATTAGGGTGCATACAAAACCACATTGAATAAATTAGGTCATAGCTTAGGGTATTTCCAAGTATCATACCACATAGTTATAGATGTTTTAAGAGACTGCGAGTGAAATTATGATTCTAATAAAACAAACAACATCGAAAATAGAGTCCTCTAGCCCCCAATATGCTAATTTTACTGAAATTTCCTTTAAATGAGTAAGCTTTATTACTAGGGTTTTACTATATACATAATTAAAATAAAAAAAATTACTATTCATTTGACATTTACCTTTTTGCAAATTACCTTAGTGTAGAGTGATCAAGGATGTCGGGTTGAAGGACCTACAAGCCCCCTAGATTAGACATAGTTCACAACAAGGTTGCATGAGGCACACTTCCATAGATAGTTAGATGATTTTGCTTTGCTTTTTCATCATTTTCATGCATTTACTATACTTTTTCATGTAATTAGAGTAATTTTAGGACCCTAGAAAAGTTTGGCACAAAGCATCCCTCTTTGTTGCAAAGCAACCCTTACTGGCACAAAGTGTCACACTTTCGTGCAAAGTGTAAAATTTTCTGAAGTGTCCAAGACCCCATATCCAAAAATGGCATAAATTTCCACATTGGCTATAAATCATCTTAAATAAAATCTAATGTTATTTAATTTATGAATTTAGGATTTATTTCATGTATTTTTATTTTTAGATTCTTCCTTGAGCCCAATAGCACCTTAGAGGGAGACAATTTTTCTTCCTTCGAGATTCTATCATTTCACTATCACAAGAGGACATCGACCTTCTCTAGGATGAAGGATTGTTCTAGGTGTACCTCATGCCACCTATGAGGTACCATGATTCCATGTTGCTAGCCCTAGTGGAGAGATTGGATGTGGACTCATGTACCTTTCATCTTTCCATGGGCGAGATGACTATTACTCTAGAGGATGTATGTCGCATCCTAGATATTCCTATCTTGGGTGAGATTGTACACCTAACAGATAATCACTCTTTCAGAAAGATGGAAGATGATATTTAATATTTTCTAATGTAGCCTAGGGTATGTGCAGGATCATCATGGAAAAAACAGGCCCTTAAGTGGCAAAAAATTCAGAAAAATTAGAGTTAGGCAACTTGATGTAAAAATTTGAATAAGTTATCTGTATTATTTCAAAAACATGTAACAATAAAATCTATAGAAAATTGAATGTAGTTTCTAAACAACTAGGTTTATTTAAAAAAAAAATCTATCTAGTGAAAATTTGAAATTTCAATGCAGTGGTACTTAAATTTCAGGGAAAAAATAAGAAGTAGGTGTCTCTCTGACCACCCTAACCACAATAAAATGATAATATTTTTTTAATAATATTTTAGACATAAGTAGAGGACTCATGTCGAATGTGATGCATATTGTTTTGTAATTTTTTCCAAGTAAATAATTAATTATGAATTTTTTATTGCAAATTTAAAAATATAAAAAATCATATATCGACCACCTTAACTTGGTCAAAAATTCATGATTTTTTTTTTTTTTAATCCTATAGTATGCAAACCATAGAATGTGATGAATGTTTTATATTCAAAAAATTTGATACCATTTGAAAGCTATAAAAAAATTTCAGTCAGCCTATCAATCAACACTTTAGTTGTAATTCAAATAGAAAATAAATTATAATTATTTATTAAATTCAAAGTAAAGCATAATTTATATTGGTGGAAAGCTGGGAATCTCCTTTAAAAACCCTTTTCATTTCATTAATTTTGGGTAAAAAGAGGTCATCAGCCACATACCCTACAAATACTCATCATATTGCCACTTTTTGGCCCATCATGATCCTACACATACCCCCTATCTATTGGTCGAGCATCGATACACGCATTCAGCTCAGATGGATTCTACATGTGTAGACACTACTACTGGGACAAATTTTGATCATACCATAGCACTCACACTAGTACCAGATGGTCGAGGAGCACATTTGGATGGTGGACTTGCACATATTATCAAGGAAATGGAGGAGAACAATACCATCTATGTGTTGGGTCACAGTATGCTCACCCATCTATACTATGATTTAGGATGATTTGTATACTAGGAACTTGAAAACATTGTACATTGTACACTCTTGTAGGTTTGATGCTTCGAGCACATCACATGTACCAGGTCAATCGAGTTTCCTACCATAGTAACCATGAGCTATCCATTGGTCTTCAATTATCCACTGAGATGAGCATGGCAGGAGGGGGACCTACTAGACTAGTGGATTAGGTTTGATTGACTAGATGAGGATGATATTAGCTAGAGAGCATATCTCAGGATTCCCTAGTGGGAAGATGATAGGCACGAGCTATGCAGGCTACAACTAGATCAATTTATTTTAGGTAGGCATGATTACAAAGTGAGACTAATCTACAATGGTTGTGTCATGTGTTAGTTTTGAAAAATCCAAGTACCACTGCAAGAGGGACCGATATATCAACAATCAACATAGAGTGCTTCTAGACCTGGGGATAGTCACTGACTTACTATTGAGGATGTATACATTAGTCATTTAGAGGATGAGGACCACAAAACTCCCCCAGTCTGTGAGGCTAATGACGTAGGCACTAATCAGGTGTACGATGAGTGGTGGATTGTAGATAGACCAACTCTTATCTTCCCTATGCACTAACTTGCATGTCATGCCAGACCTCTTGTAGGTCATAAAGAGGATAGAGATGATGAGAAGGTAGATAGAGCTACAAATTATGATGACACTATGCCTGACATATTTCTAGGTTCATATGAGGATGATGAGGAGGAGAAGTCCCAGTATATGAGTGAGGATATTGACAATACAAAGGAGGATTCAGTTTCCCTCAATAGAAGAGATACACTCCCTGACAGAGTCACTAGATCACATGCCTTAGCTAGATCAAAGATTTGCATGCATGGGTGTAGAGATGCCAGCACTAGTAGGCCACCCACACCTCTAGCACAAAGGGGGAGCAACATTATACGGTTATACCTCGATGGGAATATTGGAGATCTAGGCGATGATTTGATATTTATGTTATTTCATTACACTTATATATTTTATGTATATTCTTTACATATTATGATCTGATGTGTACTAATATTCAATTATTTTCCATCTAAGTGTAGGGTCTACGTGAGAGTGGCAAGAGCTCTACTAGTGAGTGACCACTAAGATAGTGCCTTGATTACATAAAAAGGATGATACATTCCTAGAGTACATGCCCCCACCATCTATGGGGCAACATGCAAACCTCTTCGAGTCAGTAGCAAGATTAAGTGCAACATACGAGAGAGCCACTATTTGTGCCAAACAACTTTGAGTGGATATTTCAGTAGTCGAATCATCTTGAGGTCCTACTAATAGGAGGAGGAGGGATGAACTATGAGTAAAGATCTTGAGGCTATGGGAGGAGCTTGCTAGGGTACAAGTAGACATAGAGCAGATAAATCAATAGAATTTTGAGGCACTAATACAGGAGCCAAGAGCGGCTAGACTAGTAGAGGGTCTATGGTTATCTTCAAGGTCATGATCACATACTACTATATCGTGATGACCATCGGAATCACCAACCCTTGAGGGGTCTAGCAGTCATAGACCCTAGTGGCATTGTATTTAGTGTTGTATATGTACTAAACCTTTTGATGATATATATGAGCATTGATTTTTATGTTTTTATGATCTAATGTTGAATTAAATGTCAATGTAATTTAATATATATGTTTTGCAATAATATCTAATAAATATCTCCATGATTTAATGTTTTGTGTGATCTAATTAAAAAAAATGAGTTTATGTTAGAAGCTACATTGTGATTAAGTATGTTATGTTAACTTAAATTCACCTATGTTCTTATAACATTAAATTCATATAAGGATCTAAATCAACATAACACACACAATATTTTCTTTTGAAGACTATGCCAACTAAAGTAATGATTCAAACCAATTGAACAATCACCTTAGACTCTAAGAAACACTATTATTGTTTGTCAAAGAATGAAGCAATGCAAGATAAAATAAAAACTATCTACCTAATCTAACAACACTTCTCTAACACACTATTCAAAATATGGTATATCATGTGTAATACCGATGCAAATGTGTGATAATGATCAATCCTTTATAGGTGTATCATCCATTTCTATTAATGTGTAGGCTCCAAACCCATAATTTTATTTGATTACATAAGATCCTAACTAGTTAGAGATGAATTTTCCTTTTTCATTTACAAGAGTATTGGCATTATGCTGATTTTTGAATAACACCAAGTCACCTTTACTAAATGCATGAGGAATGAAATTATTATTATAATCACATTGCATTTTTTTGGAATAAGCTTGAAGATGCTAGAGAGTGTTGATATGTTGTTCATCAAGCATTTGAATTTGATGCAACCATTGCTCCTTATAAGTAGTATCGTCAATAAGTCCTTTAAGAGCAGCTCACAATGAAGGAATTTCTTATTCTAAGGTCATTATTGCTTTGACACCATAAACAAGGTTATAGGGATTTTTTCTAGTAGATGTTCTAATGCTTGTATGATAAGCCCATAACTTAGGTTAATTGAGTATGCCAATATTTATTATGTTTACTTAGATTTTTCCGTAAAATTTGTTCAAGAGTCTTGTTAGTCAATTCCACTTGTCCATTTGATTGTGGGTAATATGGCACTAAAAAGTGATGTTGAATATTAAATGTTTCCAAGAATCTCTTCACATCATTGTTCTTAAACAAAGTTCCATTATCCAAAACCAATGCAGAAGGGAGACCAAAGTGAGCAATAATGTGTTCCAATATGAAACAACATATTGCATCAACTATAATTGAATGAGGTGGTATATCTTCTACCCATTTTTTGAAATGGTTGTTGTAATGATAAATGTGTGTCCAATGCAAGAAGGAAGTGATATATTTCTAATAAGGTCCAAACCCCAAACCAAGAATGGAAAAATAAGAAATTGGGCATGAATCAAATTGTTATGCTCTTGAAATTTATGGAATTTCTCATGTATTGAAAACAATTTTGTTTCATGTGTCTCCAATAATACCCTATACAAACTATTTTCTGAATTAATGACCTTCCTCCAAAATGCTCCCCACGAGCACCTACATGAGCTTCTTCAAGTGCTATAGGGATTTTGGATTAAGTAAAGGACCATTATATGATAATCTCTATAAAATGTCTGGAAGGATTATATACTTACATGCAAGATTTAGAAGATGAGCTCAAGTTTTCTTAGTTGTAGGCTCATGAAAGGTACAATCTTCTAATAGTTGAATATCAATGTGTACCATCCCCTAGATTTGTAAGTATTGATCAATAAAACTTCTTTTCTTTTATCATGTATCAATGGTTTAGGGATTATTTGAATCGTAAATGTGAAATCAATAAAATGATCTTTGGGAGATACAAGAGAAGCAACACTTTCCATTGCATCTGCATGTTGATTATCCTTTTGTGCTATATTATCGATCTTCAATGATTCAATTTTTATTAATAATGTCATTGTGAGTTCTCTATAGTGAACAACCTTATCATGATTTTCTTGATATGTACCATTCATCTATTTAATAATTAGGAGGGAATCACCAAATATAGAAATGTGATTGATATTTAATGCTAATGTTGCACATATACCATCTATTAAAGCTTCATACTTTGCAATGTTATTTGTACATAGTAAGTTTAAACAAAAAGATAAGGGAATAAGATTACCTGAAGGAGGAATTAATATAACCCCTATCCTAGAGCCAGTTGGACACTTAGAACCATTAAAGTATAATTCCCATGTTTCCTTTTCTTTTTGAATAGTCAACACTCTCATCAGGGAATGAGTCTATATTAGGTAATGGTAGGGGGGAGGGAGAATCATCTAATTGGTTGGTCAAGGATTTTCCTTTGATTTACTTTTGAGAGAAAAATTTAAGATCAAATTTAGTTAGAAAAAATGTTTTTTAGAGGATCGAACTTCATCATCTCATGGATTTCAACATTCAGTAAGTAATATCTCAATTTAATAGTAGTGAATACAAGATCCAAACATTGTTTTTCTATTTTTGTATATCATGTGTAGCAATCAATCAAAGTTTGACTAATGTAATAAGTAGGATATTCTTTATTGATGTCATCTTGTTGAGCCAAAAATATTGCAAGAGCATGGGATGATACTGCTATATAAAGGATAAACAATTTGTCTTGCATAGCAGGTTGTAAAATAGGTGGAGTATTAAGATAATCTTTCAAACTCTCAAAGGCCTATTTACAATCCTCATTCTAATTAAGTTGAACCTCTTTATTAAGGATTTGTATAAAGGGCAGTGTTCGATCCGCTAAGGATGATACAAAACGATGGATAGCTTGAATTCTTCCTTGTAAAGTGCATAATTGAGAAATGCTTCTAGGAGGTGGCATCTTAATGATAACATAAATTTTATTAATGTCTACCTCAATACGTCTATGAGATACTATACAACCTAAAAGGTTTCCACTATCTACACCAAAGACACACTTTTTCGTGTTCAATCTCATGTTGTATTTTAGCATTTGTTCAAAGATTTTTTTGAGGATGTTCACATTATCTTGTCGACTTAAATATTTTGGTAGAGTATCATCAACATAATCTTCCAAAGTCTTGTATATGTAATCATGAAATATCAATATCATAGCTCTTTGATATGTTGTGCCTATGTTCTTTAATCCAAAAGGCATAACCACCCAAAAAAATTTTCCCAAGTTGTATTAAATGTTGTTTTGTATTGACCTTGAGGGTTGATAAATATCTCATTATATCTAGAAAATCCATCTATGAACGAAAAAAGATCATGTCTCGTAGTCGAGTATACTATCGTGTCAATATTAGGAAGATGAAAATCATCTTTTAAACATGCTTTATTCAAATTATGAAATTTCGTACACATCCTAATACAATTAGTATGTTTCAAGACTACAACAATGTTCGAGATCCAAGGAGAATAATCAATAGGTCATATAAGGCTCTGTGCATGATCATGATGGGCCAAAAAGTGTCGATATGATGGGTATTTGTAGGGTATGTGGCTGACGACTTTTTTTTTACCCAAAATTGATGAAATGAAAAGGGTTTTTAAAGGAGATTCTCAACTTTCCACCAATATAAATTATGCTTTATTTTGAATTTAATAAATAATTATTATTCATTTTCTTTTTGAATTATGACTAAAGTCCTGATTGATAAGCTGATTGAAAAACATCTATAGCTTTCAAACGGTATCACATTTTTGGAATCCAAACCATGCATCACATTCTCTGATTCACATACTATAGGATTTAAAAAAGAAAAAATGAATTTCATGAATTTTTGACCAAGTTAAGGTGGTGAGACATATGAATTTTTTATATTTTTTAAAATTTGTAATAAAAAATTCATAATTAAATATATACTTGGAAAAAAATTACAAAAAAATATGCATCATATCCGGACATGAGTCCTGTACTTATTTCTAAAATATTATAAAAAAATATTATCATTTTATTGTCATTAGAGTGGTCAATGAGACACCTACTTATTTTTCCCCTAAAATTTAAGTACTACTGCATTGAAATTTCAAATTTTCACCAAATAGATTTTTTTTTTGAAATAAATCTAGTAGTTTAGAAACTACATTCAATTTTCTACAGATTCTATTCTTACATATTTTTAAAATAATATAGATAACTTATTCAAATTTTTACGTCAAGTTGCCTAACTCTAATTTTTCTAAATTTTTTGCCACTTAAGGGCCTATTTTCTCCATGATGATCCTGCACATACCCATAAAAATAGCTTCAAGGAGTTTCTCAATCTCAACCTTAACCAATAAGGCTATCTTAGGATTCATCTTTTATATATTTTTTCTCACTGGTTTAGCATCCTCTACAAGGACTATTTTGTGTGTCCCTACCTTAGCATTGATTCCTAGCATATGTGAATAAGTCCAAGAAAAAAGTTCATGAAAGTCATGAAGTAAAGTTGCATGATCTTCTTATTCATGTTCATCGAGGAACTTTCCTATTTGAATCACTTTTTCCTCATTAGTTGTATCCATTAGTATGTTGATTGTATCTCCCAAAGGAAATACATTTTGTTTCAAAATTTTAGGAGTATATTCTTCTTTGTCCTTATCCCTCTCATTATTTTCCATCTCTTCATTTCCTTGTTTAGTACTAACCATAACACATGTAACAATTTTATTTTTAAGAGTAAATGACCAATCATAAACTCCTAACATTTATTTCAAGGCTTCATCATCTTCAAAGTATTCTAGTGATTCTTCACAAGTTGTATCAATAAATTCTGAGTGCTTCAAAGTGAGAGTTGTTTTACTAGGCTTACACATGATGACGTTGATGTTGAGTGAGGATTTTTTTTTCTTGCATTATCTTAGAAGGAAAATACCCCAAAATAATTTTTTTTCTTATGTGTTAGGTTCTATAGGAATATGGATTCCATTTTCTTTCCTTCCACATCCTTTTACACTATAACCAAGTTATTTTATGAGATCATAACCTCTTCCATAAATTATCTCCATTTCTTTCAATTTCGGTGGTTCTTGGTAGTCTATCTCATGAAACTTTGTTGTATATCTTGTGTATTATTCTAGAGTAGATGAAGTAGATACTTTTGAATTTTATTCTAAATTTTGAGTTGACATTACCATTGGTTTTTTCTTTTCTTTTCGGTCTATTTTGTTGTGATTTTGTATTCTCCCATAAATGTTGGTGTGAAATATAAGGAACCCCAATCATCTTCTATCAATTGAGTGACTTCATCGATGTTTTCCTCATGTTATTTTTCCTTCATGGCTTCCACTTTTGTAGTTGATTACAATGCTTTCAAAGGATCTCATCATTCTTTCTTTGCAATCAAACAACTTTCAGGTTTCAGATAAACTGTTAATGTGTACACTTATTTTTCATAAATGTATTTCATTACATAGTGTAGGGTATAAGGCACTTCATTCATCTCATGAATCCAAGGTCTCAACAAGATGAGATTATAAGAAAAATAATGAGGCATAACATGAACCATAATTGGTAATGATAGGTATTGCAATGATTCCAAATGGTTGTTTTCCTATATTATCAAATCTACAAATGGACAAAGAATCAGAGGAATTTTCACTTCTATCCATATGAACCTTTTTGCAAAAGGCTCACACTACACACATTAAGGGGTGAATATCAGATATAGTCAATCCTATCCCTTGAACTAGTCTTTGACACATCCCATTTTGGAAATAGTATTGGGAGGAGCCATGCTTGTTGCAAGGCCATTTGAGGAATATTATGGTGATTTGGTGAGTCTTGAATAAGATACCATATCGATATTTGAGCAGGATTATTCTTAATATTTTCAAGAAGAAATATTCCTTTCCACTATTCAAGGGTAATCAAGGAGCACTAGGAAAGATAGGTTGAGGAAAAGGTAATAAAACAAGAGTTTTTTTTTGTTGAATGTAGTTCCTTGTATTGTATGTATGTGCAATGATGTTGTAACCCATTTGTTGTGAAGAATTGTCATTGTCAAGTGAAGGCTTATTTTTAGGTGGTTCAAGGATAAGTATAGTTTTGTTTTGAACTTGAGGTTTCTATGAAGGAGGGTAAATGATAAGTTGTGGTGTGACTCCATTAACATATTTTTGTTTCAGTTTTTCATGATAAGCCTTAGTGGATGAGCATTGCGAGATGAAGTCCTCAATGGATTCATATAACATATCAAATTCATCACTATTAAAGGGCTTGAGGGATAGGTTTACTTTGAAAAAGAGATTTGACATCATCAAATAACTATGCTTTCTCCAAGGGTTTTATTTGATATTTTTCGTCTTTTATTCTTGTTTTCTAATGATTACAAAATGTAAATTAATGTATCTAATAATACAATAATGTAGAAATATATTGCTACTATTAATAGACATATGCAATATTTTATTTTCCTAATGTTGCAAAATCTATCTAAATAAACAAGAAATTGAATGCAAAGACATTTTTTTAGACAACTACTTCCTAGATCTAACAACAATAACAAAAATGCTTATTAGAAACTAAAAATGACTTAGAATTTTTGCTGCTATAATTTGTACAAAGACTCATTCGCCCTATGGAGAATGGGTCCCAGTTTATATCTAATAACAAGAACCAAAATGCAAATCAGATACCAGAAATTGCTCAAAAAAATTGCTAAATAGGTGTGTACAGGGACTTATTCACCCTATGGAAAATGGGTCCTAGATTAGGGTTTTTTGAATTTGACTTTTTTCTTTCTAAGCTAATCCTATGTATTCTCTATTTAAGGTCTACAACAATCAATTTTTGTAAGATACTTTCCAGATTTAAGGTCTCTAAATTCAATGTTGACTATGGTTAAATGATGAAGAAGATGACTAAATTTAATGTGCAATATGAATATAAATGGTGGAATGATGATTTCAATGCAAGAGAAAATTCATATCTGATGCAATTTTTCCAATATTCAATGAATATAAGCAACACAAACATACAAATCTATCCTAAATGCAATTTTCACTAATGAAAAATGAAAGAAACCTAAATGTATTACAAGTAATTAAAATCTAATGGAAACTATTATAAAACAAAGATCTAGGGTTTTTGTACACTCCAAATAAAAAACTAGGATGTTCAAAAGGTCATATTCACCAAAATGAATCATAGAAAAAGGGAGGCTATGATGTAACTGGGTCAAACCACAATAGTGGTTTACAATTGAGATGAGGAAGGAATTTTTTTTTTTTCCTTTTTCCATAGTTGACGGGTTTGGTCAAAATCAATGGTTCAGTCGAACCACATTATATGTTCGATCAAACTAATGGTTCGACTGAACCCCTTTAAAAAAAACATGAGTGTCACTGTCATTTTCGCCTTCTATCATTACTTTCCTTATGCTTACATGTGCACGGCAAATTGTACGTGATCTGCAAACGGCAACGACTTCATCTCTCTGGCGAATGCAAATTCAACTTCATCTTTCAAAAGTTCATCAACCCAACTTGCATATCGAGCACCAGGTTTGTAAAATTCTAATTTCGTAGAGTTGAAAATGCATTTGTTTGTTAAATTTTGAAACCCTAAATGTGAAATTTTGCAAATTTGTTGAATGGAAACTGCATTTTTTTGAAAGTTTCTAAAGTCTTTTCAACATACACTATTTCAATGATACATTTCTACTCTGTCAAAAATTAATATGCCTTGTCTATGCTTCCACATTTTGCATACAGTTCTACTAGGGCACCTCCAATTTATTTGAGGCATTATATCAAACAGTTCATTAACAAATTTATTTGAGGCATTATATCAAACAGTTCATTGCAGTTTTTTATGGAGTATGATAGAAATAGTGTTTCCATTGTATGCACCTTATATCAAACAATTCATTAACAAATTTATTTGAGGCATTATATCAAATAGTTCATGGTAATTTTTGATGGAGTATGATAGAAATAGTGTTTCCATTGTATGCACCGTATATCAAACAATTCATTAACAAATATATTTGAGGAATTATATCAAAAACACTATTTATATCATACTCCATCAAAAACACTATTGAAAAATTATTTGAGGCATTATATCAAACAGTTCATTAAACAGTTCATGGTATAAAGTTTAGGGTGCATACAATGGAAAGTTGGATAAAATTCTTCATATTTTTCCTTTGAGTCTTATGACATTACTCCAAAAATGTTTGGTGAACTAAATGTATGAATCAAAGAATAAATTTAGAGGAAAGAAACTAGATTGTTTGAATGAAATGTATAATAAAATAGTTCTATTCGGATTAGAAGGAATGAAGGTATTATTAATTTCTCTAGTACAAGACTATTAAATAAATATTAAAAAATCTAATTGACAATAATGGTACTAATATGCACACATAGGTTGTCCCAACATTATGGGCATATTGTACTAGAATACAAACTTTCATTAGGCTTACTCTTTAGTTTATGAAATGGAGGCCATAATGCCTCTTGAGCTTAAGATTCTATCATTATGTATCTCCCTTAGTGATAGCATTGATGATTACACATATCAAGAACACCAATTACAGGAGTTTGAAACCTTGGATAAATAATAAGTAAACTCATTATACTTGATCTATGTACATATACCAAAGAGAATTAATGAAAAAATAAAAATGGTGTTTTCCAATGAGCTTTACCATGAGGGGAAATCATCCTTCACATAAATCTAAATATAATCCAAATTTCATAGAAGTAATTTTTTTGGTAAATTTTGACCCAATTGGATTAGTCCTTTTACCATTATTCCCTAGTTCAACACTTGTGCATTTCATTTTTTCACTCCCAATTGAAAATATATAAAATAACCAGATAATATCATGCATTTTAAATTATACTATTGGTGATCCTATTGTATTTGGGAAATGGTGCTTACTCATCACATATTACCTTTATTATACCCATTTAACCTAATGATATTTATTGTGTTATCCTTTCCATCTAGGGACAATTAGATTTACATATACCTTCACAATCACATCATTATCTATTTACACTTACATGATTATTTGTCAACATGGTCCCTCATAATTGATTATGACATGACAATTATCAAGCCAATTAGATCTATGTTACTTCATCACTTGGATAGGGATTCATTGTTTATGATCCTCACCCACTACATATATATGCTCCTCGTCACATTATCTCCCCCATATAGGGGAAAAATCATTTTTAAATGCACCTTCATGACCGTATTTTACACTATTTCATTTGCATGAGCTAACTATGTTATTAAGAGTCATCTTAACCCATTGAGGAGAATTAGGCATTATACTTATTAGGAAAATATAAAAATATCTCCACTTTACTATATATATATATATATATATATATTTAAAACTATTCTTCATATATCTATGTTAAAACTATTAAAAATTAAATTACATAAATCAATTTTAAATTTGTACAAAGAAATAAATTACTTTGACTAAGAGCGAATATTTAAAATATAACTATCCTCTTTGCAAAATCCAATTTGATTTGAGATATTTATGGACAAAAAATATGGATGAGCATGAGGTAAGTAAGAAAGAATAACCTTAATTTGTATCTTCCCTCATCAAATAATTTCACGTTTAAAGATTTTCTTTAGGCATATCCAATTATGAAAAACTATTATATACTTGTTATAACATATTAAAGTATATCATGAATAAATTGAAAGGATAAAGAGTAAATCACTAAAAAAACATACATAAATCATAGAAGTAAATTGATTAATATAAGGAGATTCAAGTGGTTGGATAATTTTTTCCAAGGAGTGGAAGAGGTTAAGAAGGAACCACCAAATAAATATAATATTTTAAATACTTTAAAAGAAAAATGCATTTCTCCCTGCTCTAAATTGAAATGGTATTCCTTCTAAGATGATAATAATTGAAAAAGAAGAAAATAATCATTATGAAGATCAAGTACCATTGATAAGGTTTAAGAGATCAAATAAAATATTCAACAACAAAAAAAAAGGGGGAATAGTTAATGCTAAAGAAACAACTACAACCAAGCTACTATGTTATAAATTCTCGTCTTATGTAGTCTTCATTTCCCTATAAATTGCACCTCCTTGAAAAAATTAACTATTGATCACCATATTAGTGAAACGAATTTAACATTTTGAAATGGTAAAACATTATTATTATTTTTATTTGGATAAGAATAATTATTATGGGTTCATTTCTCCTCTCCTACTCTTCCTTAATAAGGTTCTATTTTACAAGCCTCATATAAATGTTAGGGTTCTAACTTCTAAAAATTGAATATAGTGTCAACTTAATCTCATTAGACAATGCTCCCCTACTATTAATGGGGCCAACCTTTTATCTATCAAACTTGGCTATGTTTACATTGAATAAGAATTTGATACCTATATCATGATACTTGAACTAAGATATCTTGGCTCTAATTTTAGTCATTTTATCTAAAAATTATTGGTGATATATCCATTCATGTTTAGTTTTAATCTGTAATGCCCCATCATAATAACCTAAGGAATGTTGCATTTGTGTATAATAGTGAAATAAATTTTCTTTTTAAAATATTAATATTAAGTTAATTGGTTTTCATACATTCATTAAGTTATGCGGCGTTACACTACTTGAGTTTCCATAGACAACTTTAGTATTTCGCATTGCATATATTTATTAACATAATCATTAAAGATAAACATTGCATAACATTTGAATACCATTCAAGATAACATAAAGTATAACATGTTTCTTACATTACATTGATAGGATATTACAATACTCATTCATCTGATGAGGTAGATCAAATAATAGTTACAATTTACAATGTTCACCTCATAACAATTGAGGGATGTTTTACAATACAAGTTTTCAAATAATGCAATAAAGAAAATACAACTATATCCAAGTGCGAGCTCTCCATCCATGAAGCTCTCGATGCCATGATCATAAACTGGGGACCCAACGGAGTAAGGTGCATGTTCCACCCAACCATGTGGTACTTGTAGGTCCACCCCCCATGCTAGGAGATAGTAATATGGTTACCTAGACATAATCTACTAACCCTAGACACTAGTACACAACTAACTGATGGTTACATTGCTTCCAGATTTTAAGACAATTGAATGTACTACATACACAAAGTTTAACTATTATTTTCGGTGGAGTGTCATCACAATATTGCAAAGGTTACCCTGGTGTTCCTTCCTAGGTTCTGGCCCCCAACTTGGGTTACCCTGGTAACCTCTTATGAAACCCAACCCCATTGCAAATCATTGCAGAATCGAATGTATTTTGAAGAAACAAGACACCGATTTGCCATTCTAGGCCTTCTCATCTTATACTCAAGACTGAACTAGCTCAAGAGTCATTAAGTGAGGCAAAAACATCTTGTTAAAGATTTTAAATCTAAGTACTGTGTTATTTAGTTATCACTGACTTACTAACTCTTTGTAAGTTACCCCGACACCACTTTGTGTGTTGGCCCTCACAAAAAGCCACTCCCCTAAACATAACAAAGGTGTTCTAGGTTTTCTTGACTAAGGCAACAAGGTGTACAAATTACAATATAAAATTTCTACACTTTCATAACGAACATATGTTCACAAACTCGGGTGTCTACACACCATATAATACCACACACACATCCTTAGCCAATACAAGAATTCAATAAAAACAAACACATTACCCCACGTTAACCAACTTGTCTGGAAGACTTGTTCATTTAAAACATCCCAATTTTCCCAACAAAGAAACATAAATTAAAGAAAATTGAAAAATTAGAGATCTACATTAGGATATACTAGATCCAATTCAAACAATCATTTGATGTGCCTAAATTATTCATAAAATAAAATTTAATTTATTTTTTTTTGGTACCATACGAAAATCAGTTCTACCATTTGCGCAATTCATAGCCATATATTATAACAAAATCTATATAATTCTAGAATAATAATCTATTCTAAGCACAAATAACTTAGTCATAACAAAGTAATTATTAAAATATCTATGTTTAGATATTTAATAAATTAATTCTTTTAAATATCTCATTAGAAACATGATAACTTCTTCTAAATTTTCTTAACATTAAATTATTATATTTATAAATATTATATACATATTTTATATATATAATATACATTACATATAAAAATAAATATATAATAATTATAAAATATAATAAACATATATTAATATTCATAATAACAAATAAAAACTAATGAAATAAGCTAGGGTTTATACCCCTGGCCGCCTATAGGCTACGTTGTGGGTAGGGCCGCCATCGAAGCCTGCCCATAGAGCTCCCCGTGGGTGGGGCTGCCATCACAGCCCACCCCACTGGGCTCGGCCGCAATGGCTGAGCCGAGCGCTACCTACAAGGGCAGCACTGGGCTCAATCCTCACCGTCGTCCCCCCTGCGGGGTTGGCTGCGGGTAGCCCCACCATGAGCTTTGGCTTCATAAAAATTTCAAATTTTTTTTAAATACAATTCATAACTCTTAATTAAATATGGTGATTTTTATAAAAAACACTAAAAATTGCGTACAGAAATTTGACGAAATTTTTGAACATTATTTCCAAATAAAATATTAAATAAAGATTTATATGTGTATATGTATATATATCATTTATATACATATATATATATAAATCTACATGCAATTTAATAAATAACAAATACTATAACTAGGAAAATACACAAATAAATGATTTTCTACAGGAATCATTAAATCTTCAAATTTGACACAAGATTTTTCTCTACAGAGTTTTCTAATTTTAAAATAACAAAAGATTTTCAATTTAAATTGGGAGGAATCTTTTCTATAGGAACCCATAACAATTTTTAAAAGAAAACATGAATCTTCATTTAAAAATTCCTCAAAATTCTTTCTTGTTACATTTGAGAATTTTCTATTGATTAAACCAAATTTTACAAAATTCCCGAGAAGAATACAAGAAACACAAAAAAATTGATATTTTCTCAAACACTCATTTTAAAAAGGAAACAAATCAACAAAAGAAAAATACCTATTCTCCTGTGATTTGAAGATCTTAACTGTTGAAGAATGAAACCTTTGCCTGTAGAGTGCAATACTCCAACTTCTCCAAATCACCAAATCCAAAGAAATCTAAACCCAACCACAAAGATCTTCCCACCAAAGGGATCTTCCACAAAAATACAACTGAACAGAGGTTATCACAATTTAAAAAAAAAATAATTTTAACATCCAAATCCTCTTTCAATTTCCCGTGAAGAAAATTCGATAGCCTCTGTGTTTTTCCAGATCCCCAAATAATATTCATCAACAACCTCAACAATAACAATAAATTTAACTAGCACACTTGTCGAGAAGAACAAATATCTTCCAACAACTTCTCAGCAATCTCGCCTTTCAAGATTTTCTTGAATTCAATTCATTTTAAATTTTAAAATCAATATTCAAATTGCATGCATTTATTTTATTTAATTTTCCATTTCCAAATACAAAATTTATTTACAATTTGAATAAATCTATTCACTCATTTAAAACAATTTAATTTAATTTATATATTTATTTAATTAAATAAATTTAATCTTTATGATCAAACCATTTAACCAAACAAACTAATTAATTAATTAAATAACATGCAAAACTAATTTCTTTAACATTTAAAAAAAATTAATATAAATAACAGTAAATTAAAACATAATAAACTATTATTAAAATTGACATTTTTCCTTTCAAGCAATTAAACCAAACAGAAAAATACAAGACAACCTATGACTCTAAACTAAAACAGATGATGTACTATGACCGGGATATAGACTAGACTAGGATGAACCAAACTACTACCCCCCAATCAACATATCCGTTGAGTCTTGACATGCTCAGGCCTAAGTACCCAGGTGGATTCAGTGTCATGTACATGTAATCCTACAACCAAGCAATAACATGCATATATATAATCCATTGTATAGACACACCGTGCGGAGAAAATTACGGATATCACAGGGCACTCGCAAGTGAGTGATGCGATTCCGTTCTCCACACCAATACATGTCACATCAGACTGATGAATTAAATAACAGTTAGTCCATCATAAAAATATACATAGCAATAATCATCTGAAGTAAAACATCTACACTATCTCAAAGCATATCAAGAATCAAATACCACCATACAATGTATCATCATATTACAGAGTAAATCCACTGTCGCTCAAAACCAGTGATCAAAATATCCAAACAAAGTACCATAGTCTAACAATGTGAAAACATATCAATAGAAAACATAAGCATAAATGGAGGGGTACTACATAATCATTTATTATTGCAATTAATTATTACAAGGAGATTCTTGAAGCTTGTATTCCATCCCCACCATTTTTATTCTAAATATTTGACATTTTCTTTCAACTTAAAGTCTAAATTTTATCCTTAATGGTATACATACTTTTCAATTAGAGTATCCTCTAGTAAAAATAGAAACATTAATAGTGTGGTTATCAAAGAGTGTCTAGTGATGCACACATCACTATTATTAATAAATTATAAGATTGTAAGAAATGTTTATGGAAGAAATAACTATCTAATAGAGAATATAATGTATTATTACATATCTAACTATTACATATTTTAAATAAATCCCCTTTAAAATCTATCTTATTGCCATTTAATGAGTCAACTAGGTTCAAAATTATTTTCATCTTATTCCCCCAAAATTCATCACCTTTACAACAAAACTTGATTTCATCTAATTTATCTTATTTATTCTCAAATCATATTAAAATCAGCACCTTAAACTCTAAGAAATATTTGGTAACTTCTTTATTTTATCTTCATTTAGAAAGGGGTGTGAAGGGGATTTAGAACCTTTTAAAGTTTCTTTCAAAATAACTAGGAATATTTTATTCATTTCCTTTCTTGTTGCTTTTAGGATTAAAGAGTTATGAATTTTGTGCCTTCATTCTTAAAAATTCTTATATCAACTCATTTGCCATTTCCATGATCTTTTTATATGGGAAAGGTCAACATACAATGAGGTAGACACTTTCCATTTTTTTTATTCCTTAATTAGTTCTTTCTAGGGAAACTTTTAGTCTTTTCCAACACCTTACAAAAATATGATTAATGTGTGATTATTTTTCTTTCCACTTTATAAATTTTTGACGTGCTTGGATATACAATTGAGACTCATAATGTACAATGATAAAAATTTAGTATATATGAAAGAAATATTTTTGAGACATCAAACTACCATTCTACATAACTCTCACATGGAAATAAGAATATTATTTTATTTTAACTAAAGAAATTGTGTGTACTCTATCTTGAAAATTACTAATTAATTTTGAATTATATACTTATAATTTAAAATAAGAGCATCCTTTGTAACATGGAATAGATAGGTTAATTTTAATGAAATAAAATATGTTTTTATATTAAGAAAAAATTACAAATATATGGAACTCATACATCAAGAGAAATTGACTAAGATGTAACTCTGTATATGAGAATTAAGATGCTCGAATAATTTATATACCTTCTTTCAATAATTAACATTAGAAATTAATACTTGGTTCATATTGTATACCCACCTCCCAATGGTCTTGGAATGGATGCATTTAGATGGAGAAGGATTTCAAAAGGCTCATGGTACTTGTGGACCCCTCAAAGGCATGATATATAACACATGAACTTTATTTATGAAATTTGGTCTTTTGTTGTTGGCTTCTTGTATGAATGCTATCTATACTTGGTAGAATTCTTAGTTGAGACTCTCAATCTTCCATTGCTGGTTTCTAGTGTGATTATACGATATGCTCGCCAAACTATATTAATTTCTAATGTTAATTATTCAAAGAAGGTTTTGCTTCGTAAGAAGAGACCTATGTTCACATATTCCAAGGCATGTTATTATCCACAATGCATGACACTTCTTCACATCTCTACCAAGTTCTAAACAGATATAGATTTTCCATTTCCATGGAGGAGATTGATGATTTAAAAAGAAAATATCATGCCATTTCTTTCTTGAGAAGTCATGTTTGCATTCATGATTTGGAACTTCCATGATCTTCATCCAAAAATAAATTATGTTATCGTTATGTGCCTGATATTAAAACAAATCAAAAACTGCATTTGAGCATGATCGCCAACACAAAGGTAAATGAGTGGAAACAAAAGAAAGCTTGGTTAATGGCTTTTAGCATGTTGGTGGAAAATCTGCATCTTTTTGAAAGTGGCTTCCTAGCTTATCAGTCTTATGTTTAGTAAAGTTTGTAATCTCCATTGTGTTATGTATTCGGGTCACGGGTATATCTAGTATGATGTCTTCTTTTGGGTATTTTGGGTGCATAAGAGAATGTGCATATCTACTGATGTATTCAATCAATGTGCTTTTGTAACATATGTTGTAATCAAACAATTGGTCATTTGTACTAGGACCTCACTGGTCTTTTTGATATTTTGTAAAATTTGTTACTCAGACTGCAACTAGGGGTTTTCTTGTTGGTTCTTTCCTGCCAGTATGTCCGCCTGAACTAGCTATATGTAAAATATTATATATAAATAAAATTATAAGTGCTCTCCCACTTTTGCTTAAAAAAAAAGGTTCTTGTAAATGTCCACATCTTTTTCCTTGACACATTTACTATTTCTTATGATTTTTCATAATGTTGACCAGCCAATACTTTACTGTAAATATTCTATAGTCACACTCTTAAATGTCATAAGAATATGTCATAATTGTAAGTTTTAATGATCAGATTGTATGCACAAAAATTAATTCAAATCAGACACAATAACACAACAAATACCCTAGGAAAACCCTCCTCTTGAGGGAGAAAAACCCAACCACAAAATAGCACTTATATATTGAATCTCAATAAGAAGAGTTTCCTTTTACAATAGGCCAATCTAAAGGCCAAATATGAGCATCAACTAAGAATGCAACACAACCAACACAAAATGATATTTCGCTGATACAAGATATAGTCACAAGAGATATCGTTCCACCTTGAAGAACACACACTTGACAATAATCAATCTAAATCAATAACTTCACCTTCTTTACTTGGACTGAACTCGCATGTATGTGATATGAACTGAATTCTAATGAATGAGTCACAATGAAATAATCAAATGAATATATATACAATATGAAGAGGCGTGTCACTTGAAATCATATCAGGTTGGCCTCAAAATAATTATATCTTTTACTAATTTTAATAAGTCAGCCACCTCAAAGTCGTGCCTCTGTATTAAATTTTCATCTCTTTATTAAATGTATCTTTTATCAAAGGGAACGTCTCTTCATTAAGACACATATAAAAATTAAATAGACAACAGATATATTTAATTATTATCTTCATGCGTACTGGGCTGGAAGGTATTCGCCTGAAGCTGCCATGATCTTCAACAATAATCTAGGGTTTCATCTTATAAAGCTATAACAATATTATATGCATTTAGAACATCGTAGGCACCTCCCTTGAAGCATTCAACAAATGAAAAATAACTACCAACACAAAGTGAGATGCCTCATTTCCTAATATGAGGACAAAATAATAAATCAAAATATTAGGATGCAAGGTTGACCCACCTTTCCCAATACTTGGCTAAGTTTATAATCTATTGAGGAGTGTCCCAGATCCCAACAACAATTGTGCTTAGTGCTTACTACTAATGCAAGGAATACCTATTCATTTTTTCTTTATTATAATATGCCTAATGACTCCTCATGTCAAGTTAAATTGTGGGAATGGATTTTTATGCCCTCCCTATGACTAAATGGCTACAAGGAGGTGAATATGATACGGTGGAAAAAACCAAGATACAAGTTTGTTTAGTTCTCATAAACTCTCGAAAAAATAATTGAATTCCTACATCCTAACTAGAAACACCATGAGGGGTTTAAATCCCATTTTAGACAAAAAATATTCTTATACTGGTCACTAGTTCACTTGGACCAACTAACGAGATGGTGAACTAAGGGAAACTTAGTTGTATTGATAGATTAAAACTTAGTTATTTCTCTTTCCATTTTCCCCTCTCCACAAAACACCCTTATTTAAGTAGATTCTATTAAACCTATCTCACATATCACCTCCCAGTTCTTTAAACAAATTCAAACTTCTTATTCCTCATACCTAATAATCTATCCTTCAAGCTCAACACTTCCCACTTCAATCAAATTGATCACCTTTCTTCCCTAATATCTCTTTGGTTGATGTTCCTAGACCTCATCAAAATGGTAAGTGGATACAATTGTGCAATGATGCGATTAAATATATTGCACTACCTTACTATGATCTTACAATAAGAATATGGCTAGATAGAGATCTAGAATGGAGAAAAAATATGGATCCAAATGGAAAAAAAAAACTTGTTTTGGCTTTAGCACTTACTAATAACTTTTCTACATTGATTGGTTTCTTTCGTTGAAATAAAACTTAGAGGATTTGAACTTAATTGTGGTAGAGGATCTCAATTAAGAGATAGGCTACATTGGATGAAAGGATATAAGGGATACAAATTATTTTTTAGTTATCTCAAACATATTTACATTCTCGAGAGTGGATAATATCTATCGTTGATCAAGAGAGGTAGTTCCATGAAAAATCTAATGATATTAAATCCATTTTCCTCTGAAATTACAAATAATTTTTAATTGATCTAGTTGAAGGAGATCCACATCAAGATATAGTGAAAAATTATGGGCATAACAATTGTATATTTTTTAACATATATTTAAAATGTATGGTTGGATTAGTGAGATATTAATAACAAGTATGCAATGAAGTCAAACTTTATTAGATTTGATTCTTAATAAATTAGTTTTAACAATTCAATTTATAGGTTTATGCAATCTATAAGTTTAAATAGTTTGATGGTATCTAAACTTTATACATATATAAATATGATAAATGTATAATTATTTTTCTTTCCAATTTAAATTTTTTTGATGTTCTTGGCTATATAATTGAGATGAGTCACTCATATTGTAATTATAAAATTCATCCTCATATTGAGGATTTTATATTATCTTCCATTAAATTCATCCTCTTTATGAGATTCTTACATGGAATATTGATATTCTAGTGTGAATTCTTAATTTTAGACATATCTTAAGTAGATAAATTTATGTTCAATGAGGGAAATAGAACTTTTCTTTCACTTACATAATCCTATTTTGAAGTTCATTTATGTTAACAACTATTAGATTAAATATTTTTATCCCCAATTATTTTCAAATAATTTTATACTAATCTTTGCATTCTTATTCTTTCATTCATCATTTCATTTAACATTTGAACCATTTAAGGATGCTATGTTATAGATTATAGTTGTCTTCCAATTCTTTTTAAATTTTAAATGGTATGAAAATATTATTGATGAGTAGATAAATTATTACAAGTTCTATTTTATATTTGTATTCCCTTTATTTAGATATATTATTTACCAAAGTCTCATTGCTCTTTTAGGTGTACTATATATATATAAAACATGGAAAATGCAAATCATGTTCCACCCATGCCAGATTCATTAGCACAGGGTGCAAACCCGGGGATGTATATATAGGGTGGAAAATACAAATACTAGTAATGAGATTAAAAATTTGAGAGATTCATTACCACAGGGTACAAACCCGGGGATGCATAGTGAACCATGCATGTTAATATTGCATAGTCTAGAAAAACTAAAAGATCAACTTGAGAGGACTAGTGCATATTCCCCAGATAGAGTGATTGCTATTCTTTCCCGCATGCTGGAAGAAGTACATGGTGACATTCCCCTTAAAAAAATACATGATAGTGTCACCAAAGAAATGATAAAAGCCACTTGTTTTCCATTTTATCAAAATGTGCCTAAGGTTAGGGGATACCAGGCCACTAGATGTGTCGATCATGCTATGGCCTCATTGATCTACCCACGATTTCTCGAAGCACATGGTCTATACCCAAACAATGACCAAATTCCATAGTATTTTGCTTAGCAGTTGTATGTTGAGGTCCATTCGGGCCTCAAAGTTAACTACCTGGACATTCCACCATATGCTGGTTAGGGGCGTGGTAGGATTGTTGATAGGCCCACCTATCATTGAGCAGATAGACCACCCCCAGTGTTTAGGGTAATTGTTGGTGACAGGTCTCCTACTCTCACCCTAGCTCTAGCCCCCATAGTAGATGAGGTTGTCATTGCTTCTGAAAAGGAAGCAATTGAAACTGTAGATGACATTGTGGCTGCCACCACTAGGATATCTGATCATCGTGTAGGCCAATATTTGATGTCTAGAAATCCTTGATCCACACCATTTTCAGCACAGTGGACCACCATGGATCCTTTTACAGTGGCCGACATCCCTACTCCTACGCAGCTTGATGCACTTATAGGAGATATGGCATGCATGACTCGGCATTGTTTTGCTGAGGACCTATTGGAGGAATATGCCCACATTGCATCAGACAATGGGATTAGTATAGAGCATGTTAGAGAGCATTTGAGATGCAGAGGTTGTTTAGTTCTAGGATCCCATCACTCTCAGTCGAGCACTAGTGTGCACCAGGATCCACCTATAGTTCATACGACAGCTGCACAAACTATGGGTTTTACTGATATGTTGATTGGTTCTAGTTCATCATCACCGATGCCATCTCACCTTCATAGACCTCTACATTAATAATTTATGGCACAACATGGGATAGATTAGATAGATGCATATGTTGATTCATCACTTGATCATTTGGTGGATATGGTGGAGGCGACTATTTCAGAGCACTTAGGTCATCCGATATCAGATGATGTGCATGTATGTGTGCATGTGCATGTTTCAATTCTTTTTTCATTATTATTATTATTATTTTTAACTAGATATTCATGTAAGTTGTTATATATATGTGTATATATATTGTTACAGGTGGACATACCTCATATCACTCCTAGCCTTGGTCCAGATTGTGTGCATGATCGATGTGACTCTATAGATGAATCTATTGTCAATGGACATGTGAGTTTTACATTTTTATATAATCACACGTGTATATGTACATGCAATATATTTATGTATGCATAGATCTAGATTGATATTTAAAAATACAAGTTCATTTAAAAATGACTTTCATAAAATTTATTTAATATAAATTATATGTATTTAACACATCTTGTACACAATTTTATTTGCAGGGCTCAGCACATCGATTAGAGTAAGATCATTCTCATTCAGATGGCCATTCGTCTAGGAGTAGACATTCATATTAGGCCATGTACTCTAGATTTATGATCTTTACCACATGTATTTGATTATACGATGATCTTTAATAGTATTTGATATTTGATGATCTCTAACTTAAATTTTCTTATTTGTTGATCTTTAGTATTCGACATTTGATGATCTTTTTAAATTTACATTTTTCTTTTATGATATGTACATATATTTTCTTATATGATATATACATACATTTTACTCTTTGCTTATAATATGTGTTATGTTTATATGTATTGAATCCCTTTACATGTATGTACATGTGTTTTTCTTATGGTTTAAACATGTTTACACATAATATATGTACGCATTTGGTTTAAATATTCAATATACATACATGTTTTCTTATTTTATGATCTCTACAAATTACATTTCCTTATATTCAATATACATTTGATCTCTAGTATAATTTTAGGGAAATCAATGCCACTTTATAATTAAGTTCATTCATGTTGATCACAATAAATATATTTTTTTAAATGACTTAAGCAACATGAACCATTGAGTTGAGAACAAGATATAATCTTTTTGACAAATAACTTGAAATTCAATTCAAATATAATTAAGAAAATTCAATTCAAATTATATCGAGCTATTATACGTTTTTGACAAGTAACTCAAAATTCAATTCAAATATAATTAAGAAAATTTAATTCAAATTATACCTCTATTATACAGTTTTGACAACTAACTTGAAATTCAATTCAAATATAATTAAGAAAACTCAATTCAAATGATATCGAGCTATTATACATTTTTGACAACTAACTTGAAATTCAATTCAAATATAATTAAGAAATTTTAATTCAAATTATACCTCTATTATACAGTTTTGACAACTAACTTGAAATTCAATTCAAATATAATTAAGAAAATTCAATTCAAATTATATCGAGCTATTATACGTTTTTGACAACTAACTTGAAATTCAATTCAAATGTAATTTTTATATTCAATACAGTTTAAAGAAATAACATGAATGAACATCATCAGTGGCTGTTATTGCGTTGGTTTACATACAGGGCCACTACTTAAGCCCAAATTATAGCTGCTAGTTTTCTACCGTGGACACATTTTTTTAGTCCTGGACTATTACAAAAGTAGTATTACAAAAAATAGAAAAAATAGAATTAAACAAAAGTGTTATTATCTTTCTTTTCCTTTTTGATGCCACTTCTCATAGGATTGTAGGTCTCTCTATGTTCTAGCCATTGCTGAATCTAGTTGTTGTTTTCTGTTTTTCCCTCCTCCAACAGTTTTTGAAAATTTTCCTTTGCTACCTAGGTGATGATGGAAACCTGCACATAAACAGAGTGTAGAGTGAGTTTTCTATAAAACTCAGTAAGATCTCTTCTTCAGCCCTGATAGATTTCTTTATTCCTTGCCTTCCAGATAAACCATAATATTTCAGTTGATAGAATTAACCAGAATAAATTACTAGTTTTTCCAAAACCATTACATTTTCCCATTATAATTTCTAATTTTCTTTCCTCTCTAGTTTGCCCAGCTTTTAATATGTCAATCTTAAAGATATTCCATATTTCTTTAGCAAAAAAAAAAAATGCATTACAGAATCAAATTTTTTATAGATATTACAGACAAGTGGATTCATGCTGGAGTCCACATTTGGTAATCTTTGCATCAAAAGTAACCATCTAAATGCTGCCTTGGGCTCGAAGGTGTTCCAATTATGCCTGAAGATGAGTTTTCATTCTTCATCATTTAATTTTATCCTCCACTTTTGATTTAATCATTCTGCAAGTTTTGAATTGTTATTCAAAAGATCATAGATCTCTTTTGCTTTTAAACCTACAATGCTATTATTTTCCAGCCAATCAAGATCATGTACATTATTGTTCGTACCATTTACATTAGCAATGGGGATTACCACATTTTTTTTAATGGTTTCCAAAGTTCTTGTCTAAGATTGTGGCAAGTCAAACTTAATTCTAAGGGTATCCCAACATTTTAGTCTACCCTCTATCAAGATTTGGTCAAAGCAAGAAAGACCTTTTTTATTCCAGGCTTTAGCAGAACATCCCTGTAGTAAAGCTAGTGGCTTGTCTTTGTGGAATACATTCAACCATATGGATCTTTCCAAGAAGATCTTATTGATATTAATGTCAGCTTGACACTTCTCAATAATTTTATCTTTAGAGGATTCCCAAGCTTTCCACAAGCTTTTAAACACCTTGTATCTAGCAGCAGCTATTGCAAACTTTCCAAAGACCAAGTCACAAAGAGGAAGGTGCTTCCAAGTTTTGGATTTTTTAGGTGTAGCCAACTTAATATTATTTCTAACCAAGACTTTCCAAGGATCATCACTTGTGAGAGCCTTACAGATCCACTTTGTAGCTAGGGCTAAGCCTTGTTGTTTTAAGTTCTTGAGTCCTAGGCCCCCTAGCTACTTGTCCATACAACAAATTTCCAACTTTATTGCATGCATTTTCTTATTGCCTTTACCATCATACCATAAGAGTTGTCTGATTTTCTTTTGGATTTCCTCAACTTGATAGCTATTGAAAAGCCAAACCGAGGAGTAGTAAATGTTATAAGAGGCTAGGATTTTTTGGCATACTTGTGCCCTTCCTACAAGTGAAAGGTACCTATTATTCCAATTGTTTAAATTTTTCTCAATTTTTCCTTTCACCCACTCCCACATGTCTCTCAAGTTGGGGCTAACTGCAAAGGGGGTCCCCAGGTATCTTACAATGTTAATTGGTCCCCCTCATTGCAGGTCCAACCTTTCAAACCAAGGGGGTTGATTTTCCTCCCAACTAAGCTTGATAGACTTGGCTCTTGATATCCTAGAACCAACAACCTTTTCCAAGAATTCAAGTTTTCCCATGATATGACTCACATTCTCTTCTTCCAACTTTACGATAAGGGCTCTATCGTCTACAAATTGGAGGTTTATTAACTCCTCTTTATTTGGAAGGATAAGGCCATTTACTTTGGGGGTTAAATAGTTATCTCTAAGGATAAAGTGCAGAGCATCAACAGCTATCACAAATAATGTAGGGGCTAGGGAGAAACCTTGTCTTATAGATCTCTGCAACTCAAACTCCTCCGTCAAGCAACAATTTATCTCTATTTGCACATTGGCATCTTTCATAAGAGTTTCAATCATTCTACAGAGCTTCTTTGGAAACCCAAAAGCTTCAAGGACCATCATTATGAATGGCCACTCAATCCTATCATAAGCCTTTTCAAAGTCCACAAGGAGAATTCCCATGTTTTTCCCAGACATTCTAGCCCATTCTATTTCCTCCCAACTTGTTAGGAGGTTCTCAAGGATGTATCTCCCTTTGATAAAGCCTGTTTGTGTGTAGTTAATTATCTTTGGAAGCAGACCTGCCAACCTTAGTGCTATAGCCTTTGCAAAAAAATTGTAGGAGACATTCAACAAAGTTATGGGTCTCCAATTTTTAACAAGTACCTTGTCTCCCTCTTTAGGGATCAGTTTTATAATACCTTTATTAATTTTTCTGCCTAGAGAGCCCACCTCAGTTGCTTCTGTGTATACATTGAGGAGTTCCTCACTCACCCAATCTATGTTCTTTTTATAGAATTCAATGGGGATTACATCCACCCCCGGGGCCTTATCATTGTTTAGTGCCAAGATTACTGCCTTAACCTCATCCAGGGAGAGGTGCCTATCTAGTAGCCTAGCATCTTGTTCAGACAAATTCTTAGGAATTAGTTTCCTGCAATCATCTCTTGCCTTTTGACTTTGCGTGTTATTTCCTTCTGAGGTAAAATATCTTTGTAGAATTGGAGAAAGCTATTTTGGATAACATTAGGATCCTTGCTCAGGCTATCATTATGCCAAATCACATTAACCTTCTCTTTAGCTTCTTTTGTTTTTAGGCAATTAAAGAAGAATTTTGAACCTCTATCCCCTTGAGAGGCCCAAATTAGCCTTGCCCAAGTTTTTAGGCCTTGGTCCTTTAACAGTTGAATTTTCCTCAACTCCCCCTTCACAGAAACTAGCACCTTATTTAGGCTAGTATTTTTGGGGTCATCTTGCAGGGCAATTTCAACCACTAGGAGGTTCTCATGCAGTAAGCCCTCTTTTTTCATTAGATCCTTTGCCTTCTTTTTTCTAATTGTTTGGAAGATTTTCTTCCAGGCTTCCACATTGGTGTTCCATCTTTCAATGTACGAAAGCCCCTTGTGCACCCATTTTTTAATCTCTTTAACTATAAAAATGGCATCACAACAATCCTCATTCTCCAATAGCTTTGTATTCAGCAAGAATTTTGCCACTTTTTTCATAGTGGCAGGTTGGTCTTTTTCCAGTGTTATTTTTAACGAGATAGGGTGGTGGTCTGAGAGGGTCCAAGGAGTCACTTTGACCCTGGTATTGGACTCATCCACTATGTCAAACTGAAACTCTTCCTTATTTGCATAGAATCTATCTAGTTTCCTATATATTCTTCTCTCTCCCTTTTGGAAGTTGCACCATGTGAACCATATACTTTTTTTTTCCTTTCTTAGACCTTCTATGGGGTCAAAGAGCTGGAGTTTATTTTTCATTTATACAAGAAGAATTTATTGTTTCCTTTCTAGCTCATATCACTCCCACTAGCCTTATCCTCAGTGCTTTCTATCATATTGAAGTCTCCTCCAATAATCTAGGGGACCTCGTGTAGTCTGCTAAGCCAATTCCATAACATACACCTCTGCCTATAGTCATTCGAGGTGTACACTAAGCATATACCAAATTTAAGATTATCTTTCTCAATCAATATCCACATAGCTCTATTACAAGGAGATAGGCCCTGATTAGTAACCCATTTGGCCCACTTATTTGTAACTAGGATTGTAGTACCCCATTTCCCTTTTTCATGCTTCATAGCAAAATGGATTGAATCTTTCCAGATAAAGTTCAGGCTTGTCTCAAGCTAGAAGCCTACTACTTTGAGTTCTTGCATCATAACAATGTCCTTTTGCTTCACTTGGTTTAAGAATCTACTTACATTATACTTCCTATCTAGGGAATCAAGTCCCTTAATGTTCCATGACAAGCAATTAAGAGTCATCTGATTCCATTGTTTAGGGCCCATCATCCAAGCTCCTAAAGGAGTCAAAGCACTTACGAAGGGTTGTCTTTCCTAGCTTACTTTTCTGGTAGGGGATTGAATCCTCCTTCTGCTTCTTTCTCCTTCCCCTCATTTTTTGTTTAAGCATCTCACTCACTAGTTTGCCTCCTTCTTCCTCTTCTTTCAAACCTTCCTCTAGTTGGGGTTGATGAGCCAAGTTTTTTGGCACATTTTGATTATACTTTTATAAACACTTTGTTGTTTTTATTATGCTAAAACAAACATTCAGTCTATTTATGGGATAGGATATAGACCTTTTTATGACTTAAATATGATGAATATATTGTGATAATAAGTCCCATGATTATTACCTTTAATGTTTTATTAGTCTGATAAATACTTTATGGCTTTTTTGTGATCATAAACCTTCCTGTAGCCTCCACTACCAAAACTTCCTGCAGCCATATCTAAAACAATGTTTGCCTTAGTTTAATACTTAATTAATGAATGAATAAAGTAATGGATTGTCTTAAAGGATGAACGTGTTGAGCTAACCTTCTTCCTCAGGAAAAGATGGTGAGATATTTTGCAGGTACCATGATTGAAGGAAGGGAATTCAATTTCCACTTAAAGAATTGAAGACCAAACCCATAAAGACTAGTTCAAAAACAAAAGATGAGGAGACAGTTTCAACTCATCCGCCATGTAGGGAGAGTGTTCCAAAAATCTAGGCCAGGCATCTTGGTGTTGCATGAATCCAGGGTGATGGCGCTTTAAGACTGCTAAACCAATTTGACTCAGTTCTTGCATTATCATTCACCTCTTTACTTAAGTTAGTTAAATGTAATAAATGCCTCCCATTTGATAAGGGAAGGTTGGTTAGTAGTTAGCATTAGTTTTCAATAAATAGCCCATTCTCCTTCAGAGAAGGGGCTGGCTAAGAAAATCGCTATTGTAATACACTTTTAGTCTTAGAAATTTAGCCAAGAGATTGTGCCATGTACTTGTTTACATTGAATCAATAAAGCTTATGAAGTTTTTCACCTAATCTGTTATCTACTTTTGGTAATACCTAAGGGGTCCCACTTAGGGAACTGTCCATACTTTTATTCTAAAAGTTAGAATAGCTGCATTTCCTTTCATAGAAGTTAATGTGATTGTTCCTGTAGTTGGCGAGAAACACAGAGCTGTCAACTTTTCCTTTAGCCACTAGGAGTAGAATAGGTTATCTTTCGAGTTTTTCATTTCCAAAGCAAAGTTAAACAATAAAGTTGTTTTCAGTACTTAAATTCTAGTATAAGGCATTTTAGGAATCATGCATGTTTGGAAGGGTGATTAGTGCATATCTTGTGCTGTCCCCTTTCAAGTTTACGTCCCTGGGTTGATAATTAAATAAGGTTCTTTAGTAGGTCATGACTGCCAGTTGTGATGTTCAATCCTTGAGTAGAGGAATTCATGTTCCTAGTTATTGAGCTGATTAAAGAACACTATAGGGGTGTGGTAGCACATCCCCCTGGCTACACTTCCCCCTTATGCCTTCCTCATTGGCTTGGGTTGCAACATCCCCTTTTGGATTCAAGTTGTTTAAATAGTCTTGGAAAAATTGTAGGGTGTCTTGGCTTAAAGGCTTGAAATCTCAGAGGTCAAAGGCCCCCTTTTGTTTATCTTTTTTATAAGCCCACTCTTGTTTATCCAGGTCATAGCTTTTAGTTTCAATTATCCTATTGCTACTATGGGTGGAAATGCCCTCTTTGTTGATGACCTTACAAGGGGAGGTAGTTTCCTCTCCTCATCCTGTCATCAACAAAGGGGGGGGATCCCCATCCATAATAGGAGTAAAAGAAGTTTTACCAGGTTTAGAATCTTTATAGGCTGTCCCAGGGGTAGGGACCAGCATTAGAATTTATAATCTACACCTTGACAATCTGTTATCTTATCATTCCTTGGGTCAACCTCCATATTAGAGGTCTTTTTAAGAATTGGATTCTTTTTCAGGGTTTGAGCCTGCTTTTCTTTAGTATTACGACTATGCTCCCTTAGGTTCCTCATTATCTTTTTATTTTTTCCTATCTACTCTCTCATTTGTTGCATGACCATTTCTTGTGTACTTAGCTTGCCCCCAAGGGAGAGGTGGCCACCCCTTCTTTGGTGGTCCATGAGCACAGTTTTGATTGGGGGATTGATCCTACTCGCTAATGGGTTTGAATCTACATCTTGCCTATCTTCATTGCTTTTATTTTTAGTCTTTGGAATCCCTTGAGTTGGGGAATTTCTGATGATCACCAATTGTTCTTCACCGACTAACATCATATTAGAAGGGTTATCCACCCTCAAATCTTGGGGTGGGACTCGAGTAGTTTCCATGAGTATCTCTGCCCCCCTAGGTTTAGGGTTTTCAGATTCTTGACTAGATTCTAGGTTTGAGCCCACTCCCAACTCATTAGCATCAGGGAATGGTTTCTTATTATGGTTAGTATCTTTCACTTTATCCCTCCCCACAAGGTTATTTCTTAGGATCAAACAGTTTTTCCTTCTATGCCCTTCTTTTTTGTAGAGGAAGCATGCGTTGGCACCTCCCAAGATTTCCATCTTACAGTTTAGAATTGCATTTTTTGTTTCTAGTTCAATTTCATCAGGGATTTCCACAACAGGGGTGATAGCTAATAGGGCACGAGCGTCCATATGAAAGAGAGTGTTATTTGTTTCCTCAACCCTAATGGTTCTTCCATAATGTGAGAGGAGTTGTAGGATAACCCTCCAAAGTATAGGGAACACATTCTTAATGTTTATCCATCTTGGGTAAGATAAGGCTAATAATTCCTCATTTAAGACATTCGGTGACTAGGTAACTGCCCGAAACATAGCATTTCCAACCGACCAATATTCCTTGTCGGTGGCCCTTTTTTGCATTTCTTTATCTCTAAAAAATATCAGAATAAGCCCTTTTTGAATTAATCTACAGAATGAGTGTTGAATTCCCATTTTTTAATTCCAGACATTCATTAGCCAGTCATCAAAAAAAATTCTTGAGGGAGTTTTATTACAATCTAAGGCAACAAAGAAAATTGCGGTATTTTTTAAGTTTTTTCTCCTCATTATCAAGAACCTTTGCCATTTCCTCATTTGGGATAAAGGAATCTACCCTAGGGTTTGTGGAAGACACCTTACCTCCTCCAGGCTCTGAGATTTGAGTGCCTTTTTCCCTACCATCGCTGACCATGATGAAGGAAGCCATCACAAGCACATTGCTCCTTTCATTGCTAGTAACATCCTTGAAGGACTTGGCACCGTTAACCGTTTTTGACCCCTCGCCTTCTATGGATTTTTGTAGACCATTAGGGGGTTTTTCGGTCTCTATCCTTCCCTCACCCATTTATGGCACCTGATTCACGCTAGGAGGTGTTCCTTTGCTATAGATTTACCAGAAAAAATAGCATCCGAAAGCAAAACACAGTTTGCCTCTTGCCGTGAACAATAAAAACAAGTACATTGAATGAAACCTAAACAGGCTGTAGAAAGAGATCTTACGGAAAGGAAAAATACTTCCTTAATGGCTTAGAGCCATTTGGAGTCTGGCCCTCGAACACAGAGCCTCCTCGGATGGAATGCCCGCCCTCGCTGTCTTCTCCACAATACTAATCCCTCTTTGCAACAGTTTCATTCAAATATAATTAAGAAAATTTAATTCAAATTATACCTCTATTATACATGTTTGACAACTAACTTGAAATAAAATTCAAATATAATTAAGAAAATTCAGTTCAAATTATACCTCTAATATACATTTTTGACACTTTAACAAAATTCTACAATTACTAGATATGTTGTGCATACATATGAATTAAATAACAACAAACTCCACAATGAAATAACTTGTTTGTTTACTACTTGATTCATTTAAACTAGGATCTAGTTATTCCATGTACACTAGAATAATGTTTTTCCCATCCCATATGAATATAAATAGAAGCTTATTTTTCATTACTCTGGATATCAAATTGCAAGATTAATTCTCATTTATATCACTTGGAGTGCAGATTTTGGAGAAGATGTTTTTGCACATTTATCAAGGAGGCAAATATTGGAGCTCGACAACTTTTCATTTTTATCAATCAAGGAAAAATTTGGAGGATAATTTAACTAAATTGGTAGAGGACTTGTTTTGATTCATCTTTAAGTTGAAGAAGAAAATGGGACAACAAAGAAAAGAAAAAATGTGTCTCAACGAAAATTGTCAAAAGAAGAACAAAAGAGGCATGAGCAAAACTTGAAATTGTCATAGAAAGAAACAAGGTACGTGCTTGTTTCTTCTCTCTCTCACTCTCAAGTGTGTGTTTAGGACTTTTACTTTGAAGGTTTCTAACCATCATTGCACTTGAATGAGTATAAATACTTTTAAATGTCCTCAAGTCATCTTGGTCATGCAAGTTGCAATGTTTATATGATCCTTGACTCCAATTCCTTAAGCCAATTCTTTTTGTTTCAATATTTTTGTTTTGTGTATTTGGTTTTTTATTTTCATCACTTCAATGTTCTCAAATTATTTTTATGTTTTATGCTCTAGGGATTCCTCAAGCTGGAGTCGATCCAAATATAGATATTGGATCAAACGAATCCGTTGAAGAACACACGGACCTTGAAGTTAGGGAGGAAACACAAGTTCAAAAAATGCTTGTTGGAGAGGGGTCTAGATCACTTCCTTCTACTGGTATGGATGAGCATATAAAACTATGAAAAGCTTCTCTCACTTATAGCATCATGTTTTATCAGTTTGTTTGCTTGCATACATAAACTTCACTTATATAACATCATCTCTCACTTTTGTTTGCAAAATATTTTGTGACACATGTGTAGGAAGGGATCAACAAGAAAGAAGTTTTCATGCTCAAGTCGAGCCAAATCTAGACATTGGATCAAATGAATCTGCTCAAGAATGCATGGTCCTTGAAGATAGGGAGGAGGCACAAGTTCAAACAATGCATGTTGGAGAGGGGTCGGGATCACTTCCTCCTACTGGTATGGATGAGAATATAAAACTAGCTGAGCAGGTGGGAAAACAATTTTCTCATAGAAATTTAGATCATTTACTTGAAATGGATATGGAGAAACTAACATATTATACCAACGATCCCTATAATAAGAGAAAGAGGTCAATGACTAAATCTGTAAATGGAATGATCAATCATCATTTCAATCATCTTGATACACTTGAAAAAACCTAATTGTTATCACGTTTACTTCTTCATGATGAGCTCAAAGAGTCATTACAATTGTTGGGTGTTCATTCAGAATCAAATAAGAAGAAACACATAGGATTACAAAAGGATATTGTTCAAAATGTTAAAAAGGGCTTAGATTCCATTGGGAAAGGATCTCAATCAGTGGATAAGGCCACTACAAGAAGGGTGATGTTGACATCTATTGTACATCAAGATATATCAAGAAAAAGAAAAAAAATTGCACTTTCAAGTGAAATTGGTTATAGTAGAACCACATTGATAAAATATGAGAAAAAGAGAAAGTTTTTGGATGAGATTTTAGAAGAAATTTGGGAAATTATGTGTAGAGCTCCCCACTCTGATAGGATTGAAGATGTTGTTAGGAACTTGGTCTCAAGTTTTTGGCATGATCAGACTCGTCCATCATATAATACTAGAGATTTTATGAGACACAGGATTGGACCTAGTATTTATGAAAATCATATCAAACATTGGCTAGACATAACACAATTTGAGATGTATATGAACTTTTTTAATGCATATCCTCATATAAAGATTGGGAAAACAATGTTTCAAAGGTTAAAGCCATATTATGTGAAGATAAACAAGTTTTTTGAAACTTGTTATCATATTGAATTTGATCTCTACTATCAGGTGTTTCGAAAGATGAGAGAAGAAAGACGTGGGTTTCAAAATGCACCTCCTAAACAGGGAAGTTTGTTCATAAAGTCTATATTATGTGATCATGAAAATGGACCTCAAATAAACTACATAAAAGAAATTTGTGAGACATGTGGAAATTTGGCTAAATTTCCTTCAAGAATTGAGGATACTGACCTAACAAAGACAATAAATTGCAAGAGGTAAGTACTATTTTTAGAGAGTTTATTTGTTTCAATTTCCCATAGATTGTTATTTGGATTCTCTTTGATGTAATGTTTCATTGATCTAGTGTGGTTTATTAGTTATTCACATATTTTACTGGCATAGGTACAAGTATGTAAAGTTACAAAAAAAATTTGGGAAAGAATCCACAAGGTTGAACTATGTAGAAGAGGAGATTCCCATTGGAAAATTTATGGAAGATTTTAAAAAATTGATACGACCATACATAGATCATTCATTTTTTGCTAAGTGTCAAGCACAACAATTCCAAACATTGAGAGATACTTTCCCATGTGGAATAGTTCTATCAGTAGTTGACTTTGGAGAAAATTACTCCTTTGTACGTTAAAAGGAGATTCAATCAGAGTATTACTTTTCAAAGCAGATCACTATTATGGTTCGTGTGTGTTATTGACATGCACAATCAGAATTGGATGGTGTTGAGAGTACAGATGAAGAATGAGCCATTAAGAAAGAATATCACTTTTATATTAGTGATGATAAAGAGCATAACACACTTTTTGTCCAACATTGCTTTTCAATATTTTTTGAGAATTTGAGAAGTAGGGGTGTAAAAATTGAAAATCATTTTGTATGGTCAGATGGATGTGTGGCACAATTCAAATCTTCATGGACATTCTATGCACTTTGTAGATATAATAATTTCTACAAAATACCACATGCTTGGAGTTTTTTTGAGAGTGGGCATGGAAAGGGTGAGCATGATGGAGTAGGAGCTTGCATCAAACGAGCTTTAAGAAAGCATCAAATGAGTTATCTAGAAGATCGTCTAGACAATGCACATGATGTTGTTGAATTGTGCAAGAAAAACTTTGGATGAAATGTGGTCGACACATCTTCAAGAACAAACCGACACATTCCACATAGAGTGTTTTGGGAGATATCGGGTATGTATAAATTACATTAAATAAAAAAATTGAATTTATTTAAATTTAAAATATATATATACATATTTGTTCACATTAGTTTTTTGTTGTACATATCTATCTAGGTGTGGATAGAAGATCGATGCATGGATGCAAGAGGGTGGAAAAAACAAGATCTTTGCATTGTGTTAGGAGTCCAGATAGTTGCCATGGATGGATATTAGACACAAGGGATTACTCTTGTTTTTGCACTAAGTGCATTGAGGGAAACTCTGATTATGCATTCAAGAATCAATAACATGGATATGTTGGTAAATGGGATACAGTGCCACTAGTTGTTTTAGAGACATATGATGAAAACAAGGAAGAAAGATTTGAAGACATTCCTTTGATTTCAATTGATTATGACCATATTTCAGGATTTGTTAGAAAAGGTACACATGTGTAAGTTTTCAATAATTTAAATATTATATATATCTAGTTAATGATCTTTAGAGACATTTCTAATTTTTTTTAGCATTTTTTGTGTAAATTTGGTGTACAAGAGATGTTTTTACAGTCATAGCAGAGACTAGAAACATCGAAGGTGTTAGCTATTATTTATTGTGTTGCACATAAGAGAGGAATAAGCTAACAGAACCTGAAACAAGTGATTGAATGTTATTTCCCATAGGTGAGTTTGAATTTAAATTTTTATATACATTGTATTCACATGTGCACATTACACTATAAACATTAAATATATATTGTACAAACCTTGAGCATGAAAATGTTGCACACGTTCATATGTCTTACCTTAGGTTCATGTTTACCATGCAAGTTTTGTTGTAGTGCAAGGGACATATCTAAAACAAGTCAAAGTTGTTCAGCATGGGATTTATTTGGTTGACTATCAATTTAATAACAAGGTATATCAATATAGTCACTTAATAATTGGTACCACTCTACATCTTCATGCAGTTCCACATGCATGTGGCCGAAGAAAATGGAGACTAGATAGTGATGATCATCAAAGAATTCTACATGTTATTGAAGAGAGGGCTGAACCAGAATCTTTGACCTAGATTATATCCATGGTTTTCAAGTTCACTTGTAACCCTATACATGTTCAAATGAGAACTTATAGTAACTTGTACATAGTTGTAAATCATTTTGTGTAAATTACAATTATATGTACATATTTGTTCCATGGAAAATTCTTAAGTTCAAGAATCTTTGATAGCATCATCTCTCACTTTTTTTGGTTGCATGTAAACCCATACATATGCTTTCAATCCTTATTTGAAACATACTAATTTTTTTAAAAATCATTTTTCCTAAATTACAATTATATAAAACTTATATTTGTTTCATGGAATTATTAAGTTCAAGAATCTTATATACACTTATATACAACTTATATAATTTGTTCCATTGAAATGCTCCATGGGAAACTATGTAAATTTTAAAATTAAGTATTATATAATTATAAAATTATTTTACACATTAATAAAACATAAATCAATGCAAATAAAAAAATTAACCCTAACCCTATAACCCTAAACCCTTGTACCCCTACCCTCTATCTTTCTCCCACTCCCCCCTCCCTCTTGAAAGTCCTCCCTCCCATCGGACCTTCCTCTCCCTCTCCTCTACCCTAACCCCTTAAACCCCACCCTTTATCTCTCCCCCCTCTCTCTCTCAAGTCTCTCCCTCCTACTCCTCTCCCCCTTTCCCCTCTACCCTTAACCCTTAAACCCTAAACCCTTGTACACCCCCTACTCTTTATCTCTCTCCCACTCCCTCCCTCTCTCTCTCTCAAGTCTCTCCCTCCTACCCCCTCTCCCCCTCTCCCCTCTACCCTTAACCCTTAAACCCTAAACCCTTCTACCCCCTACCCTCTATCTTTGTCCCACTCCCCCCTCTCTATCTTGAGAGTTTCTCCCTCCTACCCACTCTTCCTCTCTCTCCTCTACTCTTAACCCTTAAACCCTAAACCCTTGTACACCCCCTGCTCTTTATCTCTCTCCCACTTGCCCCCTCTCTCTCTCAGTCTCTCCCTCCTACTCCTCTCCCCCTTTCCCCTCTACCCTTAACCCTTAAACCCTAAACCCTTGTACACCCCCTACTCTTTATCTCTCTCCCACTCCCTCCCTCTCTCTCTCTCAAGTCTCTCCCTCCTACCCCCTCTCCCCCTCTCCCCTCTACCCTTAACCCTTAAACCCTAAACCCTTGTATACCCTCCCCCCCTCTACCATTTTATCCCTCCCACCCTCCCCCACCCCCCTCCCTCTCTCTCCCTCTATCCCAAACACTTAAACCCCACTCCTTTATCTCTCTCCCACCCCCTCTCTCCCCAAGTCCTCCCCTCCCACCCCTCTCTCTCTCTCTCCCCCACCCTTAACCATTAAACCCTAAACCCTTCTACACCCCCTACCCTTTTATCTCCTCTCCCAATCCCCCCTCTCTCTCCTCAAGTGTCTCCCCTCCCACCCCTCCCCCTCTGTTTTACCCTTAACCCTAAACCCTAAACCATTTTGCATCTCTTACCCCCATCTCTCTCCCACCCCCCCCTCTCTCTCTCTGAAAGCATCCCCTCCCACCCACTCTCCCTCCTCGAGCCCTCTACACTTAACTCTTAAACCCTACCCTTTATCTCTCTCCCACTCCCCCCATCTCTCTCAAGTATCTCCTTCCTACCCTCTTTCCCCTCTCCCCTCTACCCTTAACCCTTGTACACCTCGTACCCTTTATCTCTCACCCACTCCCCCCTCTCTCTCAAGTCTCTCCCTCCTACCCCCTCTCTCCCTCTCCCCCTCTACTCCTTAACCCTAAACCCTAAACCCTTGTGTAAACCTCACCCTTTATCTCTCCCACTCCCCCCATCTCTCCCTCAAGTCTCTCCCTCCCACCCCTCTCCCTCTCTCCTCTACCCTAACCCTTAAAACTTAACCTTTATCTCTCTCCCCACTCCCACCCCATCTCTCTCCCAAGTCCCTCCCTCCTACCCCCTCTCCCCCTCTCCCCTCTACCCTTAAACCTATAACCCTAAACCCTTATACTCCCTACCATCTCTCTCTCCAACTCACCCCATCTCTCTCTTGAAAGTCTCTCCCTCCTACCCGCTCTCCCTCTTGAGCTCCTCTACCCTTAACCCTTAAAACCTAGGACCCACTACCCTTAACCCTTAAACCCTAGTACCCCTTACCCTTTATCTCTCTCCCACTCCCCCCTCTCTCTCTAAAGTATCTCCCTCCTAGTATCCTACCCCCACTCTCCCTTTGTCTCCCACTCCCTCCATATCTCTCTCTCAAGTCATAATTTAAAAAGAATATAATTTATATTTATATGGATATTAAAAATTAATTCTTAATAGAGTAGGTTTGACCGAACCCCATTTCAATCTATTTTTTTATTGTATGTTAAATGGGTTTGGTCGAACATTGGTTCGGTTGAACCCATATTTGACCAAACATATTTTTTTGTTCGACCGAACACTTGTTTGACCAACCCCACTTATTTTCACCCACTTCCCCTGAGGTACCAAAATTGCTCAGAATTTTGCACTTTGAAGCTTGATTTGAAATGAAAATGGAGATCTCAAAAACCCAACTGGTATTAGGTTCCCCTCAAAATGAGCTATCCAACAAATATAATTTTAATATGTTTTGATTATATTATCTATTTGATTTTTAAGTTTTATTAAATATAGGTTTTTCCACAAAAACAAAATTCTTTGTTCTACACATGTGGAAAAATAGAAGATTATCAAAAAAAAAATTAAAATATGACTGCACCAGATATTGGAATCCTTGATCCAACAAAAAATAAAAATAAAAAAATTCAATACATACAGTAAAAGTTATGCGTTATACGGTCATGTTATGTCTGAATTGTAATTGATTTGACTTTGAAACTTGATTAAAGAAAAAATATTCAATAAAAAAATATCTAACTAAGTGGAAGCACTATATATTGGAGTTACAAATCTAAATTTGAAAGAATTGGAATTTTATCTTTCAAGGAAAAAAGTTATGCATTATATAGTGTGCGTCACATTTTTAAAATATTATTTTTTGAAAAAACCAATTTTCATGGGAGATGGAAAATATGCAATATGATTCCAAAAATTTTGAAAAAATATTTTAGAATCTACAAACAAAATGTGACAAGACTCTAGTTTGCATCATCTTCAAATTCCTCACGGTTTAACCGCTATAGGTGCTCGAATGTGAAGATTTAGTTTTAAAAAAAAAATCAGTGTCTAATTTGGCCAAAAAATTTAAACCACTATTGTGGGATCACTAAACCCTCTTTTCTACTATTCCATTTAATAAATGTGATTCAAACCTTTAAGTGACTATCAACCCAAAAGGTGAGCCAAAGTCAAGGTTTGGGGATCTTGCAATTTCTCCTTTATGCAAGGATGGTGTGGTGAATCAAATCACACTTTGGGGAGAAAAATAAAAGCTAGAAAGACAACTTTAAACATAATTCTACAAGATGCAATGAAGAAATCTATCTTCAAATAGTAGGAAAACAAGGAATTTTTTGAAAAAAAATAAGAAAAACGAATACTGTGCACCTAGTCAATGCTTGCTACTTCTGTAACCTTATTAGGGTCTCATTCACCAAGTGGTGAATGGGTTCTGGTGTACACTTGTATAGGAGGCTTTGAATCTAGAAATGAAGTTTATAAACTATAAAAAAAATTTGCTCCTAAAACCCTAACGAGAACTCATTCACCAAGTGGAAAATGGGTCTTGGTAGGCTCTTTTAGAAAACTATGAATTTGATCTTGAAGTTCCATATTTGCAATTCCTTCTTGCAACTTGAAATTCCCACTTTTGGATCCAGATTTGCTAATAATATGTAAGACAAATTTTAAAGCTTTTTTGTGGATAGGGGTTTGCTTCAGTTAAACCCCAAGTTTGGTAATTAAACCTTGATGATAAATGAAAATACAAAACATAAAATGTGTGTGCAATCCTAGCCTTATGTGTTTCTAAGATTAAGATCTCTAATGATGCAAATAAACCCTACTTAATTGTGTTAGAATAAGATCCTAGAACATTTGAAACATGAATAATACAAAGGACCTACTTTAGGAGATCCCAAATCCCCTTAATAAGCCACAAATTTGAATATATATCTCTTTAGGCTACAAATAGAATGATCATAGAAGATTAAATCACTTAGGAAACAAGTCATTACATTGGGTTGAATTTCTTGTGCATCCCCCCAAAACCTAGAATCCATAATGATTCTCCATAGGAATATATCATCACTCCAATAATGCTTGATTTTTCATAACAAAATGAGCTTGAATACCTATAATGTTGCTCCAAGACTTCACTCTTGCTTGCTTCTTGAATATAAATGTTTGATCTCATGAAAATTATCTAGACTCTTAGATTGCTTGGATGAAACTATGTGAAATAACCTTATATTTATGCATAACTTAAGATTAAATCCCAAAATTCAAATAACACAACTTGAAATCAATTCTTGAATTTCAAATATTTAAAATACTATCAAAAACATATCCCAAGGGGGGTTCCTATTTTAAGTGAGGACCCATTCACCATAGGGAAAATGGTTCCTAGCATTCTTAACTAGGACACACATTGGGGGTTGTGAAATGTCATGAAAAAAGGGGGTCCTAGAGCCCAATGAGGACCCATTCGCCATGTGGAAAATAGGTCATAGGTCACTACCCTAGGACATATTGCTCACAAAATTTGGCTTTGTGTAATTTCATTTAAGCGTGTTGGGTTTTATCCCTTAGAAAATACAATAAATTAGGCTTGGATTTGAATTTAAGATTCCAATTAAGCTCAAATTAACATCAATTAATTAATAAAACCCTAGATTAATGTGATCTTATGAAGAAACACTTCACAACACCCTAAATAAGGCAACATTAATTCCATTTTATCATTAGTTATTCACTCCTAATAAGTGCAAAAAGGGGTTAATTTTTTCTACACTACAACTATCTATGGTGCCTTTATTGAGTCCTTACTATATCAAATATCTATCCAACCTTGCATACAAAGCTCTGAGAGCTTGCTTCAATTTTAGACCATATTAGCTTCATCTGATAAATGAAATCCTTTTGGTTGTTCCATGTAAACTTCTTCTTCCAACTCTCCATTCAAGAATGTATACTTCACATCCATGGGTATGTGCAGGATCATAATGGAAAAAACAGGCCCTTAAGTGGGAAAAAATTCAGAAAAATCAGTGTTAGGAAACTTGATGTAAAAATTTGAATAAGTTATCTATATTATTTCAAAAAATGTAAAAAATAGAATCTATAGAAAATTGAATGTAGTTTCTAAACTACTAGGTTTATTTAAAAATAAATAAAATATATTGTGTGAAATTTTGAAATTTCAATGCAATAGTACTTAAATTTTAGGGAAAAAATAAGAAGTAGGTGTCTGTCTGACCACCCTAACCATAATAAAATGATAATATTTTCTTATAATATTTTATATATAAGTAGAGGACTCATGTCTGGATGTGATGCATATATTTTTGTAATTTTTTTCCAAGTAAATAATTAATTATGAATTTTTTATTACAACTTTTAAAAATATAAAAACTCGTATGTCTGACCACCTTAACTGGGTCAAAACATCATGAAATTTAATTTTTCTTTTTTTAATCCTATAGTATGTGAAGCATAGAATGTGACATATGTTCTAGATTCAAAAAATGTGATACCGTTTGAAATTTTTAGATGTTTTTAAATCAGCCTATTGATCAAGACTTTAGTCGTAATTCTATTAGAAAATAAATAATAATTATTTATTAAATTTAAATTAAAGCATAATTTATATTGGTGGAAAGCTGAGAATATCCTCTAAAAACCCTTTTTGTTTCATCAATTTTGGGTAAAAAAAAGTTGTCAGCCACATACCCTACAAATACCCATAATATTGCCACTTTTTGGCCCATCATGATCCTGCACATACCCCCGTCTGAGAAACTTTAAAGTCCTTATATGATGCAAATTCTAGAAACATCTTGATTGCTTCCATTATAGCCAATAGGGAAAACATCTCCTCAAAATCTATTTCTTCAACTTGTGCATAACCCTTACACAGAAGCCTTTCCTTGTTTCTTAACACTTCTCCATTCTCATTCAACTTGTTTCTAAATACCCACTTAGTACTATGTGAGTAAATGGTAACTCCCCAATACACCCAGGAAAGTTTCTAGACCAAAACAACTACCACAAGACAGATAATGGCAAGAAATCTTCTTCAACAATTCAAAATTGAATATTGGTTGAATATGCTTGAATACTTGAATGAAAATATACATGGGATGTCTTACTTATAAAGGAAAGGTATAGATGTTGGATTAAACAAGATAATTACGAGTGCCTTAATCCTATGACATGATACAACTAACAAATTAATAACCTAGGAATCAAGCATTACTAGCTAGATACAGCTAACTCTAAGGAGAAGGCTATGTTTATTAAACTTGACATGTCTAAATCTTATGATCGGGTGAGCTGGGAGTTCTTACAGAAAACTCTCTTGGCTTTTGGCTTTGCTAAGGAATGGGTGAACTAGGTTCTTAGTTGTGTGACCTCTGCCTCATTCTCAGTTCTCATTAATGTGCAACCTTCAGATTTGTTTAGTGCTTCTCAGGGTCTCTGGCAAGGGGATCCTTTATCCCCTTACTTATTCATTATCATGGCAGAGGGTCTTGGAATATTTATTAAATCTTAGGTGAGATAGGGTCTTATCCGTGGTTGGAGCTGGAACAACCTTCTCCCTTCCTACTCTCATCTTCAGTTTGTGGATGATACTGGGCTAATGGGCTTGGCTAGAATTAGTGAGGCGGTGAACTTCAGGGGAGCTTTAGACATCTATCTGAAGGCTTCTGGTCAATGTATTAATGATGATAAATCTTCTATTTACTTCTTTAATACTCCTCAACTTATTTAGAATAGGATTGCTAGGATCCTTAGATTTCAGATCGGTTCTCTTCCCTTGATGTACCTTGGGATCGCTTTGGCTTTGGGATCCCAGTAGAGAGATTATTGGCAGGGAATATTGGATAAATTTCAGAGTAAGGTTAGCCATTGGACTTACAGATGGCTATCTTCTGCTGGGAGAGTGGTTCTTCTTAAGACTGTGGTGCAGTCTCTCCCCATTTATAGGTGTTGTGTGCAGGTTCCCCCATCCTCCTTTGTGCGGGAATTTGATGCTTTGTCTCAGAAATTTCTTTGGTCTGGCAACCTTATTTCCTCGAAGTGGAGCTTAGTCAAGTGGGAGTCTGTTTGCAGGCCGAAGCATGTTGGGGGCCTTGGTCTTAGGTCTATGGCTCTTACTATCATGGCCTTGGCTGCCAAGCTTTACTGGAGGTGGTGCAATAATCTTGATTAGGATTGGGCTAAGATTCTGGCCCACAAGTATCTTCCTAGTGCTATTTGCCTCGATGTGCCACACCTTCCTTTGTTGGGTAAAGGTTCGTGTATTTGGGATACCCTTAAGAAGGGTGCTCAGCTGATTAAGGATCTGTAATAGAGGCTCTGATGCTTTGTTTTGGTAGGACTCTTGGGATGGCCACCCTCACATTCTTTCTAGTTTTCCTCATCTTCAGCCTCTTTGCCATATTTTTTCTGAGGCTGATTGGATTAAGGTGGAGCATTTTAAAACTATCAAGTGTATTGGGTAGGCGGTGGTGGCTTACTGGAAGGACCCACAGGAGTGGCCCTTGGGTGGTTCTAATGAGGATTGTGTTGGTCTTTCTAGAGTTTTGGAGGGTAGGATCTGCAGCTCCCTTAATGGGAGGGATGTTCTGGCTTGGAATCCTAGTCCAAAAGGTAAATTTACTATTGCCCAAGGCTATGCTATGCTTGACAGGAACTTACATGGTCCTGCTGAGGTGCACTGGTGGAAGAAGGTTTGGGACAACTTCTCTTGGACCAAATGCAAATTTTTCTTATGGTTGGTTGCTCAGAGGAAGTGACTCACTTGGGAAAATCTTAGCAAATGTGGCTTTCATGGACCCTCTATTTTCCTTCTTTGTTCTCATAGTGAGGAGTGTACCTCCCACTTGTTCTTTCTTTGCCCTTACTCTAGAGAGTTATGGCACATATGGTGGGAGGCTTGGTGTCATGGTTGTATTCATGCTACCTCCTTGATTGACTTTTGGGAAAGTTTGGGCAGACCTCCAGCGAAGACTCCTTTCCTTCAGGTGGCCTGGTCTGTTGGGCCTATTCTCATTGTTTGGAACCTTTGGTTGGAGAGGAACCGTAGAGTATTTTGTGGTTCCAATTTGGGAAATCTTCAATTGTGGAAGAAGATAATTAGCAGGCTTCAGGAGACTATTTCAGCTAAGTGTGACATGCCTGAAAATCTTGATCCTGGTGATCTTGATATTGTGCAGAATTTGAGCTTGGGGGATAGTAGCAAGGGATGCTTTGCTGGCAGAAGACCCCATCAGGTTTGGCAACAGGTCTGTCGAGATGGGAGGTGGATGCTTCCCTCGGAGGGGGTCCTAAAGATTAATACTGATGGTTCTTCTCATGGGAACCCTGGTCATGCTGGTGTGGGGGGTATTGGTAGAGGTAATGATAGTGGGGCAGTTTTTGTCTTCTCTAGTTACAAAGGGCAACATTCTAATAATTTGATGGAGGCCCTTGCTATTAAGATTGTTGTTGAGCATGAATGCTCTTTAGGTTGGAGGAGGATCATCTGTGAGTCAGATTCTCAGATTGTTGTGGATTTGTTGAACAACCAAAGGTGGGATGATGTTAGTTGGCGATTGGCTTCTGTGGGTAGACAAATTCTGAGTCTTTGCAGCTCCTTGGATTCTATCTCCTTTTGTCATATCCCTAGAGAGTGGAACAAAGTGGCTGATTGTCTAGCGAAGTGGGCCTCTAAGAATGTGGATGGCTAGGATATTAGTGGAAAGGATGAGCTTCCTTCTAATTATCTTGGGACCCTGGAGAGGTTATTAGTGGAGGACATGAATAGGTATTGTTTTTGTTGGTTGGTCTGGTGGTGGTCTTATTTTGGTGGGCCTCTGGCCTTTGCTTTGTACTCTGGTTTTGATTGAATAAAATTTTTACCCCTTCTTTTAAAAAAAAAAAAATATTTATAGACAAAATATTATATCCTAAGTAAACTTAACATCTGAATATGTTCCCTAATTACCTAGTGAGTGAATTAGCTAGTCACAAGACAATTATTAACACCAAAAAGTACCAATAATTTTTTTTTTCCAGGTCTAGGAACAAGTTTCCAAGTCTTATTCTTCTCAATATGTGTAAGCTTGTCTTCCATTGCTTTCATCCAATATTCATCTTTGCATGCCTCACTCACTATTTTAGGTTCAAATTTAAAAAGTAAACATAGATTTACCTTTGCTTCAATAACTCTTCTTCTTGTCAACACACCTTTGTTTTTTTGTCCAATGATTTGTTCTTCAAAATAATTTCTCTCCACATACTTAGGGGTTTTAGGTGTCCTTTTTGGAGCTTCTTTCTCTTCATTTTTCACTTCATTTTCCTTAGTTTTTTCTTATTCTTCTATGCAAGCAGGTTCATCTAATTCATATTAATCTAGTAACATTGAATTAGTCAATTCTTCATGAAACTTGACACTTCCACTTCTGAAAATCCTTCTTATCCTTTTTTCGTAACATTTATAAGCTTTTCTTTTGGTAGAATATCCAAGGAAGATACCTTCATTAGTAATTGCAACAAATTTTCCTAATTTTTCATCATCTCTTCTAATATAGAATTTTCTTCCAAACACTCTAAAGTACCTGATAGTAGGAATCCTTCCTTACCATAACTCATAGGGAGTTTGTGTCTTGTTAGCTCTTTCTTGAACTCTATTTGGTATGTAAATAACAATATGAATTGTTACTCTTTAGTAGACTCCCAGTAGGTTAGCTTCTTTCATCACATTCCTTGCAGCTTATTAAATCTTCCCATTTTTCATTTGAACCACTTCATTTCATTGAGGATTCCTAGGAGCATACAAGTGCCTCTTTATGCCATGATTCTCATAAAAATTATTTCCACCACAGAGAAATTATGGTTGCACACAATAGTGTGTTACTTTGAATGATAGTGAAAAAGAAAAACTATGAATGCCACATAGTAGGGAACAACACAAAATAAGGAAGTTGTAAGTACCTCATGATAAGATTCTTATAATGGAAAACATAGAGGTAGAGATAGATGCATCAATTGATTGAAGAGTGGTAGCACTAGATTCAACAAGTTTTTTTATTTTATCCTCTAAAACCTTACATTCACTAGTGGAATGGCTAGGAAGTAGATGGTATGCACAAAAATAATATTTTTTTATCATTTTTATGAAAGTCCTTTTGTTTTGGAGGAGGAAGATTAATTTAGTGGATTTGAGAAGCCTCAACAAAATATGCTCTTTCTTAGATAAAGAATGAGGAGCAATAATCATGGTATGCACAAAAATAATATTTTTTTATCATTTTTATGAAACTCCTTTTGTTTTGGAGGAGGAAGATTAATTTAGTGGATTTGAGAAGCCTCAACAAAATATGCTCTTTCTTAGATAAAGAATGAGGAGCAATAATCAATCATTTCTCTTTTGAAGAAAATATTAACTACTCACAAGAAGAAGACATAAGGAATAGAAAATGGAGGAGAGGATGAAGACAAATGAGAAGGCTTGTAACCTAAACCCCTTGCAAAAGAGAAAGGTGTCAGTTCGAAAGGGACATTAACTCCTTGTTCCATGTTCCTAAGACCATTTCCTTTGTACCCATTCTTAGAAAGAATGTTAAATGAAAACAAATAATGTTATTACAACTCCTCAAAAGGGGGATGATCAAGATTAAAGGTCCATTAAAATTATTGTTCGCATCATATGGTGATATAGAAGAATAATCACCTTTGCTAGTGGATGTGAATGATATTTTGGAGATGCCAAGGTTGATAGGGTTGAATTTGTATTCCCCAATGAACGATACAATAAAGTCTAAGGAACCCCAATAATCACCAAGACATGCATTTATTTTAGGAGAAGATCTAGAGGGAGTAGACATAGGATTTCCTGCTTCAAGAGGATCTTCTTCAAGGACATTTATCTCAAGAGTATCCTTTATAATAGGTACTATTGGAGTAGATTTCAATGCATTGGAAGATAGTGAATGGATAATATTTTGGAGAGTATGTGCAACTAAGTTTGTACTAGAAGTTGTTATTCCACATAAAAATGTATAGAATTAGGGCCAACCTCTATTGTAACCACCTCATTATTAGCAACAAGTTTCACAAAATAGTGAAAAGTAGAATTAACTACTCCAAAAGAATGAATCCATGGTCTTCCAAAAATAATATTATATAGTAATGGAGTTGACATAACATATACTAGGGTGGGTACTATAGCGGGTCCCAACCTCAAAGTCAAGATTATCATGCCTAAGGGTTGTCAACAAATATTATCAAATCCATGAATATATAGGGAAGAAGTTGAAGGAGAGGCTAAATAAATTGTAATTTTAGGAAACAAATAAATTCTACATATGTTGAGTGTCAAACCAATATCAATGAGAGCACACGTAATTCCAATATTATTAATATAAATTGTTATTATTAAGGAATTTGCTTGCTTTTGCACTTGTAGGGATAAGAGTTCTGTCAAACCTCAATCCTAATACTTGAAAAAATACAATAGACCAATACATTAGGAGATTAAATGCAAGTAAGAACAAGGATTCCCCATGGAATCCATTAGCAAAGTTTAAAATAGGAAATGAAGCAAGAATAATATTAAATAACAATAAAGCAAGCTAAATCCTATTGAAGACAATGCAAACTCTTGATCCCATGGGGGATTTGGTCCCAATTTGATGTGAAAATTGGACCTTTCCCAACTCCAGTGCTAGATTTGATGTGTGATGAAGAATGTGATCCAGTTTTTATGGAAGATGATGAGTGCTTCAATGGAAAAATCTACATAACCTAGATACAAAGTTGAAAATATGGATGAAGATTGCTAGATATTTGAGCATAGTAAGTTTATTGAAATTGTGGATGATGAAATGAGGAGATTAGCCTCTTATTTATAGAATGAGAAGATGGAAGAATGTCCAAAATAGAGCAATGTGGGACTAAGAATTAGCAAATGACAAAGTGCCACTTTTCAATGGGTGAATGGATGGAGGATGTGCAAGTTTTGAAGATTGTGTCAAGAAATGCATATATTTGAATTTTGAAATTGTTGAAATGACATGTAAGAGGGAAATAAGGTGCATTGAATGCCACTTGGCTCAAGGAAAAATGACTTTATAGGTGGAGTAAATTCCTTGTTGGAAGGAAAAAATCCAGTTGGATTTTGAATTCAAACTTGAGGAATATTCCTTAAAAGATGCCTTGTTGAAGAAAATAGAGATTTAATAAATCAAATAACTCTATTTTCATGTGCAAGTGGTAAAATATGGAGGATAGGACATGAGAAGAGATTAAATTAATCAAGGCTAATTAATTTAATGAAGGGGTTAAATGAGGTGACCTATATGACCTAAATTTGTGGATTTATTTAAATCAAATATGAGAAGAATGTGATAAAGGATTGATTAAATAAGGATTTTTCATTTATTTAATTAAAAGAGATGATGTTAGATTAAACTAAATAATGTTTTAATTTATTTAATTTAATAGAGAGACTTTAGGGATTTAATCAAATAAAATTAATTATTTAGTTAAAAAGGATAATTAGATCAAAATGGTTAATTTAATTATCAGGAAAGGGTGACTTAATTAGATAACTGATGTATTTAATTAAGGGAGGAATATTGATGAATTTAATCAAATAAAGGTATTCAATTAAATGGTTAGATTGAAGGATGATTTAGTATGAAATAATGTTAGTGGTCAGGATCAAATGTCCAATGCCAATCAGTACATTTTATGTGTCTACAAGTTCATATGGATGGAACACAATATTGAGTGAATCCACACAAATATATTCTATCAATGCATTAACATTTTTCAAATAAGTAAAATAAGGAAAGATAATATTTTTCAAGTGTTCCTGAAGCATAGCCAAGTAAACCAAAGTAGTATGAAGTAAATCCCAAAGTGAGATCTTGGCGTGAGTAACATCAAAATTCTCAACAAGATCATACTCACTCAATCACTTAGCTATAGGTCTAGCTAATTGATGAAGGCTTGGATAAGAAGGTGGTAAGGAATTAGGTTTGTTAAGATTTTATTGATTCCTTCTAATATTATAAGTATTCAAGATACCACTCTACAAGAGGGAGCTTTAGATTGCATGAATTTCATGTAAATATCTGGTGTATCACTTTCAACAGGGACTCCACGAATAGAAAAAAAATATTTTAGGAGAAGGACTAGTTGGAGTCACATAAATGATTGGTCCCTTAGGCCTTTGAGGATTGGCAATGACTATGGTTATATTTTTGAATTCATCATAAATTTTAGAGGAATTTTTTGAATAAATAATCTCCACATTGATCTAGTGGGGGTAAAGTTATATTATGAAAAGTATCAATGATTTAATCCTCTTGCACCAAAATATCCTTACAAGTAGAAGCAGTTTCATGAGAGGGGTCAACAAAGAATAATAAGAAAGGATAGAAGAACTCAATTTCACACACTTATAAGTGAACTTCTTGAAGTTTCTTAGAAAAATGGGAAAGGGATAGAAGGAAAGAAAATAGAAAGTGTATTTTAAAATAGTGATATAAAAAAGATGGTTGAAGGTTAGTGTATATCCCTTTTTACAATGTATATTCATTTTCTATATATATTCATGTTCATTTCAGGTTCACCAAAATGTGGAGGAGGAAATTTTCTAACCTCAAGTCTCAGGACGAGCAGAATCTTCAAGGAGAAAATGGTCCTAAACAACCTCAAGGAACAAAGCTTAGGTGGGAAAATAAAATGATGAGAGTTCAAGAAATGGGTATGTGCAGGATCATCATGGAAAAAATAGGCCCTTAAGTGGCAAAAAATTATGAAAAAATAGAGTTAGGGAACTTGATGTAAAAATTTGAATAAGTTATCTATATTATTTCAAAAATATGTAACAATAGATTCTGTAGCAAATTGAATATAGTTTATAAACTACTAGGTTTATTTTTTTTTAAAAAAAATTGTTTGGTGAAAATTTGAAATTTCAATGCAATAGTACTTAAATTTCAGGCCAAAAATAAGAAGTAGGTGTCTGTCTGACCACCCTAACCACAATAAAATGGTAATATTTTTTATAATATTTTAGACATTAGTAGAGGAATCATGTCTAAATTTGATGCATATTTTGTTGTAATTTTTTTCCCAGTAAATAATTAATTATGAATTTTTTATTACAACTTTTAAAAAATCTAAAACTCATACGTCTGACCACCTTAACTTGGTCAAAACTTCATGAAATTAATTTTTTATTTTTTTAATCCTATAGTATGTGAAGCATATAATGTGATGCATATTTTGTATTCAAAAAATGTGATATCGTTTGAAAGCTATAGATGTTTTTCAATCAACCTATCAATCAACACTTTAGTCATAATTCAAATAGAAAATGAATAATAATTATATATTAAATTCAAAGTAAAGCATAATTTATATTGGTGGAAATTTGAGAATCTCCTTTAAAAACCCTTTTCATTTCATCAATTTTGGGTAAAAAAATTCGTCAACCACATACCCTACAAATACCCATCATATTGCCACTTTTTGGCCCATCATGATCTTGCACATACCAAAATAGAAAGAGTAGGTTATAGAGGTATTCTAGACACAATTAAAATCTCTTAGCTAAGGATGAAATTGTGACCCAAGGACTATATCACAATCTGAGTTTTTCTAAACAATGTGTCTGTGTCTTGTACAGACTGAAAATCAAGAATGTGATAGAAAATAGAAGAATGACTACTTATATTATGATTTCTTAGAACTCTTGAAATATGGGAAGATAATGTATAAAATAACATAATTAAGTTATAGTAAACTAAATTAAATATAGACTAAATATAATGTAGATGATAAAACTAAGGAGGAGAAATAGATTTCTCACAACAACCCAAGTAATGAAGCCTCCATCAAATAAATATCTCTAACACTTTCATACATAAGATTGATAAAAATTGTTGGGGTTATTTAGGGGCTCACCTTAGTCTAATGCCCATTTTTTTGTTTCCAACTCCATGGATAGCTATATAGTCATTTATATAGAAATATAAATAGATAATAAAATATAATGTATAGACACTTGGGACGTGATAAATCCTAATATTCTTAAAGATATAAGATAAATAGATATACCTACAAGGCTTGAGGAAGAAAAAGAGAGATAGAGAGAGATTTGTAGCAAGCTATAGAGAGTTGTGCAAGCTTGATAGAAAGAGGAAGATAAGAGAGAATGAGAGAGAAAGAGATAAAAGAATAAGAGAGAGCAATAAACTGAAAGAGACATATTTAAAAGAGAGAATAAGAGGGAAAGGGGGCTATTGAGCTATTACAAGTCAGCTCAAGTTGTTTCCACTAACCAAGGTAGGTGACAAGCTAAAATGTGCTTAGACATGATCATTTGAATGTTGAAATGTCATTGGAAACTAGTGCAGTGTGAGGAAATCTATGTTTTATGGTAGTTTCTAGATAAGTTACACTTAAAATGGTGGGAGACATGTAAAACACAAGAATAAAGTAAAATTGATGCAAGAAGGAAGCTTCTAAAAAGGGGTCTTGAGCATCTCAAGGGGAAAAGGTTGATTCAAGGGCTTAGATGATCCCACACAAATACTAAGTGGCCAGACAATAAATTGGATACAAAAGTACAGGTGAAATTGCAAGGGTATGCAATTTTTGACACTACACATACATTGTGAGGGTGAATGAGGTAATTGACATATTAGACACCATAAAATATCTTCCATCATAGTTGCATGTGGGCTCTTGATAGGGACTAGAGTTCACCTATTTGGTACACCCCTTCAGTTGTGTTGCATAGGTTTATTGTATTGGTGGATGATGTTATCTTAGGATTTAGATCTAGAATGAATATTAGAGACCAAATCACAATAAAAATAGGAGTAAATTTAAACAATTATTAATAATACAATTTTTGGGTTGCAACTAACTTGAAAGCACTTCAAATAAGCTAAGAAAAGCATGACTGCACCAATTTTCAAACCAAGGAATAAAAAAAACATGAATAGGAAGAAGATTACCTCTTTGAGTTTGAATTTTTTAGATGAGGAAGATGAGGATGGAGGGTCTAATGTTGATCAAGAGGATGTGGATGTAGGGTGGATGGTGGTTTCGTGGCATGAAAATTTTGCAGTGGATGTTTACTATTTTTCTGAGACTATTGTGTCCTAGAATTGTTCTTCTCTATCTATGATGCTGATGTAGAGAAAAACTCCAACTAGATCAACTTGACACTTTTGATACAATGCTTCATCACAAAGTCTAGTGCAACCTTAGTTCAACTTTGGCATCCTGTCACAACTACGAAATGAGTTCAATGTCAAAAAACAAAATAATGCATGAGAAATTAGTTTTATTAGGCCTTTTACAACTCCTTTTATTGATTCCCAACCTTCCATGACCAAACAATGCATTGATAATATCAAACCCTCAAACGAACATGTTTTTGTTCCCTTTTGATAGGGTTTTCAACATGACAACCATCCATAACTCCTTATGGCCAAAAGATATCAGCCTCAAAACTTGGAAAAAATTAGAAGGTATCAAAATATATTTTCTCATAAAAAATTAGGATTTTTAAATATACTAAATGGGAGATATGATTTTTTTATAGTTACTAGAAACCCTAATGAGGGTATAGGGTTGTCATCACCAAAAATGAAATAACTTTCACAAAACATAATGAAACGACTTGAAATAAAAAATAAAAGTTGTTTATTTAATAGAATCATCCTCCACATGCCTTCCCTTAACCATATCAAGTCCTAAAATCTATATAAAATATTTTTTTTAGACAGGAAACTGTGAAAATTTGAACATGCCAATCACTATTTTTATCATAACTTTCACAAAACACAATGAAAATCAGCTAAACCAAAAGTATTAGAAAGATAAAACCATTATAAAAATTTTCCAACCAGCTGTAAGGTTTTGCTCATCTGTACAAGGCTATACACATATTTGTTTAGATTTTTACACCAAGAAAAACACAAGAAAATGTTTCCAAAATGTTCATTTTTTCATTCAATCTCTTCTCTAACCTTGGTGGTCAAGTTTAAATGCCATATTTATAAAATTACATCCATTCACAACTTCCAAATCGAATTCTAACTACCAAAAACCAAAATTTCAAATTATTACAACTTTTGTAACTTTTTTGCAACTTTTACAACTTTTAACCACATTACACCCAAACATCCTAAAATGTACCTAAATGTATTGAAATGGCCTTAAAAAACCTTATTTACCCAAACAAAAAAAAAATCATTTTTTTTCGCCATGACAAAAAAATGCATGAGAGATGCCCTTGAATCACACACCATAGACTTGTGGTTTTTGAAGTTTTTTCCTGCAAGTATTCGTTTAGAATTAGGTGTATGTGGGAGGCTTTTATAGCCTCTTTCTTGCCAATTTTCTACCAAAGAAGACTTCTTTTTCCCTCATTTTTCCATGGATTCTCTATTGGTCTATGTTGGTGCTTTGGGCCTTCCCGCCTCTTCCTGGCTTCACTTCTTATCCCAAGTTTGGGTTGCTTTGGTGTGCTTAGTGGGTGGTTCTACTACTAATTTTTGTTCTTTATCTATTATTTTTTTCTGTTTGGAATCTCATTTGTGGTCTAAAGTTGGATGGTTCACCTATTTTTGTGTTCTATACTAGACTTTGTTAGGGAGGGTTACAAAGTGCTTTTTTCATTCTTGTGGGTCCTCTTTCATTGTTGGTGTTCATGATTCTTTTGATGGATCTTGGTTCTACCTAGTTTCTGTTGTCGATTCATTCCATTTTTTGAAGTGGTTTTTGTAGATATTTGGGTCTGCTTGTCCATTTGGGATCTCTTGTCCCTTGTTCTATCCTAGCCCCTATTTCTTATGGGACTTTTTGGTTACTATGAGGGACATCATCTTGTCTCTTACAAAGTATATTTTAGAAGGTTGGTTTTTTGTTGGTGTTTTTGTTCACTTGCTCCAAGGAGGTTTCTTCTCCATGTTCAATGGTATGTTGTGGTTGTAGGGCTCTTTCCCTATTTCCTTTGTGGTTTTGGGTTTTTTTCTCAAGGAGGTGGCATTCTTCTTCTGCTTCATTTGGAACTATTAAAGTGAGGTTATGGGTTTTGCAGTTGCTTTCTAGGCCTTAGAGGCTCTTGGTGATTTTAAGTTGTTTTATGCTATTCTCCACATGGGTGCTTTCCTTTCCTTGTGGTGGATCCTAGTCTTTGTTGACCCTAAGTTTGGTTGCACCTATTGGAGGTGGTGTTTTTATTTTCTTTTATGTTGGTGTTCAAACCCTTCATGAGGCTTTATATATTTTATCTTATTCAAGGTGGGCTATAGTTGTTCTCTCTTAGACTTGGGGGTGGTGTTGGGTCTTTTATCCTGGCTCTCTAATCCACTTCCCCTTTTGAGGTGGGGTTGTCTCCTATTGAAGTGGAGATTGTTCTTGTTGGCTTGGCTTGTATTTTTATTTTTTCATAGCTTCTACTTTTCTTCAAAGCTAGAATGGTTTCTTGGGGTTTTCTTACCTCAGCTCAAATTTTCTTCTTTTATCCTATTGAGGTAGAGAGTTGCTCATGGAAAATTCTTGGTCTTGCCCTTTAGTTGGG